>CAUYON010204726.1:0-42720 GCA_963573935.1 Arctocebus calabarensis | reverse complement strand
CCTGTAGTCCCAGCTACTTGGGAGGCGGAGGCAAGAGACTCGCTTGAGCCCAGGAATTGGAGGTTGCTATGAGCTGTGATGCCATGGCACCCTATCCAGGGTGACAGCTTGAGGTTCTGTCTCAAAAAAAAATAAAAATAAAAATAAAAAAATAAAAACAAAATTACCATATAATACATCAATTCCTCTTATGGTATACTACAAGTATTCAAAGATTAAAATAAGTATGACAAAGAGATGCCTGCATTCTCATGTTCACTGTCACATACTTCACCACAGTCAAACTACAGAAACAACTTCAGTGCCCATTAGTGGACGAAGTGATTTTGAAGATGTGGTATAATACATAAATGACGGAATACTGTACAGGCCTTTAAAAGCCGGAATTGCTCTTTTTCATTTGAAAAAGCTAGGGGGAGAAAGTAAATTCTGTCATTTGAAACAATAAGGATGAACCTAGAGGACAATATGCTACGTGAAATAAGCCAGCATACACAGAATACTCCCTCATGATCTCACTTATATGTAGAATCTAAAAAAGTGAAATTCATACCTAGTAGCAGAAGAGTAGAGTAGAGAACAAAATGATGTTTATCAAAGGCTGTGAGGAAGGGGAACACGAGGGAAGGGGAGATGTTGGTCAAAGGGCACAAAGTGTCAGACCAGGTTGTGGTGAACTATTACACAGCATGGTGACTTATATTAAATAATAATGGATTGCATATTTCCAAATGGCTAAAAGAATAAATTTTAAATGTTCTTACTACAAAGAAACAATAAGTATTTAGTATAATGGATATGTTAATTAGTACTACAAAGAAACAATAGTATTTAGTATAATGGATATGTTAATTAGCCTGATATTGGTAATTCCATAATGCATATACACATACTGAAACATCATACTGTATTCTATAAATACATACAATTATTATTTGTCAATTAAAATAAATTTTAAAAAGAAAAACAACCAAAAAACAAAATTAAAGTATTAGTGAATAACGTTTAATATTCATTAGATTAATGTAAAATTTGTTGGTTATGAAAAATCTGGTTCTTTGTAGAATTCAGTATTTTTAAAGGATCAATATGCAACTCTCAAACATTTTTAGTAAAGAAAACTTAATTGTAAACACTGAGCTTTTCCAAGGTAGATGACTATTACAAAGTTCACTAGAAAATCAATATAGCATTTTAGTTGGAATTTGCTCATTAAACACCCACAGCTCTAATGCAAATTATGATGGAATGAATAAAGCAAATACGCATGCTTCTTTCTTTTTATTAAATGTAAAATCTACTGTTAATTGCATCTCGTATGTCATACAAACTTTTCTCCTTAACTATTAAATAGAAGCTTTAACAAAAGTCATTAGAGATTCTCTTTCTTTGACTTGAATAAATTTCAATATTTGTTCAGTAAAGGTTCACAGCAGTTAAATTACATTAACAAATATTATTAGCTACTATGTAAGCCAACCAAGTAAAATACTTATATTGTAGGTAAAACAAATCATTGGGTGTTTACAATAATATTTGGATATCTCCATTTTTAAACATGGTTATCAAATATCCATAATTCTTAGTCAAATGAGAACGATTCAGAGAGGATCACCTCTACCCCACCCCCACCAAATACTCAAATTTGTTTAGTAAGCTAATTGTTTTCTAATATGGGCAAGAGTAAATATGAAGAAGATGAACCATACTAAGTATGAGTTTATTGAGTCAAGGCAGAGTACATATTTTCTCAGTAGACTCAAGTCTATTGACAAATCCATATTCTACACTTTTCAAACTACTTTTAAAATACAGTAGTACTGAGACAGTACATTGGCTAACATTCTAGTTTAAACACTGGATCATGATTCTCTAAATAACATAACTTGGAGTATACACATTTCCCAGAAAAAAGAATTTGTTTGTTAACGTCCTCATCATAGTTAGGTAAATAAAAAAGGCTGAGTTAAAGACAGGGGAGAAGAAATCATTGGGATATTAAACATATCAAATGATCATTGTACACGTTTATGTTCCAAAGTTCTAAACAACAAATAACAAATATAATATATACAATAGTCTTATAAAAAAACTAGCCTTTACTATAAATGAAAGAATCTCAATTTCTATAAATATCTATGATCAAAGTTTTACACGAGGTGAAACCATTTGGTAGAAATTTGTAATGATGCTAAATGGATTTCTGCCAAATATAACAATTAGTGTTTATGAAATTACCACATAGTTATTTCAGACCATAAATATTACACTATGTCCTTTAATTTCCTTAAATATGATAATTTCTCTTTCTTTGCATAAATTGCTTATTGGAAATTTTAAAATAAGTGGTAAAATAGTTTAAGAAGTATATTGAAATTTATTCAAGTCAAAGAAAGAGAATCTCTAGTGACTTTTGTTAACGCTTCTACAAAATAGGTACAGTATAAAACTATAAAATAAAAACCTTTTTAAAAAATGCTTAATTATTATATACATGTATTTACCACAGAAAAGTCAAAGACAATGTAAGAACAGTTTCTGAAATGACAAGTATGCTCTATATTTACATTCAAAGATAAAAACAGAACCTCCATAGTTGACCATCTGCCTACATTGACCACCTCCTTTAGTTGACCTAATTTTCAAAGAAAGTACGTGCATGTACTTATCAGTACCATCGGCCTACTTCCTTATGTTGACCCCCTTCCACATGTTGACCACTTTGTTACAGTCCCTTGAATGGTCAACTTACAGAGGTTCTACCATATGCCTTGAGGATTAAAATCAGTTTTAATAACTTTATGCACTTACATAATTTTAATAGGTATTTTACTTATTTACTACAGATATTAATAGATATCAACATTAAAATTCTATGAAATATAACTGTTACCTAAACTTTTTCCAGTTAACATTCCTTCTTTAGTATTATTAATCAAATGTAAAAACTCTTAAGATTGCTTTCTGAAAAGTTTTCTGGTTCTTTTATTCCTATATTTTAAATACCATAATTACATATGTATTTAAATGCTTGATATCATAGTATTCCATACCGAATTATTGGTTATTATTATGTATAATGGATCTTCTGCCAACTGAACTTTTATTTTGTTTTTCTAGGAAATAAACTTTTCTAGGGAGCAAGGATACAGAATTGGCTATATTCTGTCCTCAAGAATTATTTGACCAGGCACTTGTCTAAATCTATACTAATTCATATCCACAGAATTCTATACCCAGAGACAATTTAATCAATATTCCGTCAATATTTCTACCAGCTATATTATTTCACAGAAATGGACCTTGTGTTTTTATCTGAAGTTACTGGGTCATATTCTTAAAACCCTTTTTTCTTTCAAATTAAAAAGTAAATACAGGTATATATTTAGTGTTCCATTACAAGTTGATACTATTATGGCATTAAAGTATCAGATTAAAGGCTATCACATTTATTGATGTCCATTACACACACAATGTACACTATTTCTTAAAAATAAATATTATGATGTTTTCTATTTTTTTGGTATATAGAACGAACTCACTTTTATTCTTCTTAATTATAGATGGTCAACACCATCTGAGAAATAGTATACAGTAACAATCTTTTCACAAGAGAATAATGTAAACATTTTCTTTTATGCTTTCTATTATGCTTTTCCATTTTTCCCATTTTAATTTGTTAAGGTGTCTTGACATTATTTGCTATAATGGTTAACTACACATTTATATTTTTAACATTTATATTTTAACCTAAATAGAAAAACAGGGATTTTATGTTTTGATCCTTTGGACAGTCATAATTAAACTTTTTTCCTCGCTACTGAAAACAAATGAACATTTTTTGTAATAAGAAGCAACTGAAAATAAATTTTTAATTAAAAAAAAGTCTAAATACAGGTGATATAAAGGAATCTATGTTTAAAAAGAAAAAGCAGATTAAATGCTAGCATCATCAGTATAAGTAAGCTAAGCAAATTATGTAATCATTGAATTATATGTTAAAATATAGTAAGAGATAGATAGACAGACTAATAAACACAAGACTTAGGAGCTAAGGAGTTCTTTTGGCTAAAACCTAATATTGGCTTTATTTCAGTTTAATTGGAAGAGGATCTCAAATTCATCTTCTCCATGAGGTATCAGGAACCTGGATTTCTCTTTGTACCAAAGGTTAATAAGAAATGTGTCTGCAAAAGTCAAACAGCATTAAATACCAAAAACTGATTATTATTCTACAGGAGTTGTTCTGTCATTCATAATCTCTCCATGCTTCAACCTTCCACAGCTAATCTTTAATGGATGACATGCAAGAAAGAAAAATAACTAACATATAAAGCAGAGGCTCTAAAGTGAGCATTTAAGAAATAGAAAAATAAGGCTTTTAAAGAAATATAAATATTTTAAATATCACAAAAATAAATTATAGAAAAGGTACTTAAATAAATATTCTTTTAGGTAAAATTTAAACGTCTTCTGTATACTATAAGTGTAATAGTATAATAAAAATTAAAAAGACAATAAACACCAGACAATGCCTGTTGAGACCGTTTTAGGAAAAATGAAAAGCTTAATTGAATGAGCTATTTTTGAAAGGTATAAATATATCACTGAGATAAGAGCACATCAATGATGCAAATTAGGCCACATAATACTAGCACTCATTGTTATACTCAATTTCGCTAAAACAAATTTTGAAATGTTTATACTTTAATCACTTTTTTAGGTGACAAGATAGATATACTTACCTAAAGACCAAAGATTTAATGTTCTGCTATGCTTCTCCAAAACATCTAAGTATTTTAAGGTAATATATGCTAACAATTTTCAATTAATATTATACACACATATAATGAATCAAAACTCAGTAGAAGTCCTAAACAGCTACAAAGAGATAAATCTTTCCTAATGTGAAAACTTAAGAGTGAGATGGTCATTTTGGCTTTTCTTTACACTAAATAAGACCTATTTTTGCATTTTTACTTTACATTTTTATAGAGATTTAAACTTTTTTTCATATTTTCAAAACTTTAGTAATAAGGTTAAATCTAAAAATCAAAGAAAACGAGGGCAATTGGTGGGATCACACCTACGGTGCATCTTAGAAGGGTACTGGTGAAAGTTACTAAATGTAGAATACCAATGTCTTCATATAGTGATTAAGAAAATGCCATGAAGGCTATGTTTAACAGTTCGATGAAAATGTTTAAGATTGTATATGAAGTCAGCACATTGTGCCCCATGATTGCACTAATGTACACGATTATAATTTAATAAAATTTAAAAAAACATAAAAATCAAAGAAAACTAAAAATTGTAGAAACCAAATAACAAATGCTTCATAAAATGTTTTATAGACTATTTTTAAAAGAGAAGTGCAAATCAATTCATTGTGTAACAAAACCATATATAAATTGGATTTATTATACATTATTTACATAACTACTCAACTATCAGGAACACATTAAATATATCCCCTTAGATGAAGAAATCCTGAGGAAAAAAGATGATGACACTGTCATCAATGTCATCATCTTATCTTAATTACCATTTATTGAGTGCCTTCAATGGGCTAAATAAGCACTTCATAAACATTATCTCAAACATCACAGTAACCTATAGCAGATATTAACAAATGCTTAAGGAGCCTTTTTCATTACATGTGATAAGTGGTAAAAAGATAAAAACAAAGGTCTGAATCCAAAGTCTAAGCATTTAAGCACCACTTACAGATGTATAGTATATTACAATTGAGAAGTGATTACAGGAAAAAAAAAAAAAGCCTGAAATCCCAAATCTGTCTTTTTGCCTAATGTAGATTAGTGCCTAATATATAACAAGCCCTTGACAAATATCTCTTTGCTTTGTAATGAAGTTAGAATAGTTCCTATGAAACACTTAACATAACTAATGAACAATATCAATGATGGTGATGATGATGGTGAAGTAAGAAAAGGAGGGAAAGGTAAAAGGGCCAACTATCAGAGATTTGAAAATAATAATGGACACAGCGGTGTTTCAAACTCTCATAAATCACACCAGAATGACTATATTCACATTATATAAAAATCAATCGGGTCACTAAAAACACAGACTAAAGCTAAATAACCGAGCACCGTTTACCACAGGTACACAATGCCTTAAAGCCCAAATCCTTTGTATCCCATTTCATTTTGAATTCACATTTTAGTAAAATGTAATAGTGCTATCAAAAATATATATACATATGTTGTGAGCATTAATAACAATTTTCCTTATAATACAATTCTTTGTTTCCAAATTTTTTTCCATCCACTTTTCAGTAGTACCCTTTTAAAATCTGTTAACTGCAAACCATAATTTTTAACTAAAAGTGAAACAATAAAATGTTTTTTTAAACTTCTTACAATGATGACACTATCAAAAGTTTAAGAATTTGATAAACATAAAATAAAATAATACTGATTTTAGCTACAATTTACCAAGAACTTGTTATGTAGTATATACTAGCCGGTTTTATGCATTATTATTTAATTCTTAAAATAATCTGGTAGATTAGTTAATATTCATAGTTTACTGGGGAGAAAGTAAGCTAAGTAACTTGTTCAAAGGTATAAAGTCAATATTAAGTGTCAGAGCCATGGTTTGAACCTAGGTCAATCTGATTCCAAGGCTTTTAGTCTTTGCAATTGCTTTAAACTGCCTACAATGGGAGCCTTTTCTTGTATGTGATTTTGACAACAGCAGGTTCTTTTTCTTATATATAATACAATCACCCTAGAAGACAAGATGAAATAACGTAAGTTATATAATAAATATAAAGATATAAAAATAAATACAGGGGAAATCTGAAAAACTAAAAAAATTGCAAAGATAAATGGCAAGACTGAATCATAGTTCTCATGGGTTTCATAAAACTTTGCTTTATACAGTCTCGTGTCTCACACCTATCACAGAAATTATTTTAAGGTTAAAGGGCAAACAAGTTTTTCTTTAAAAAAATCACATCTTGGGCGGCGCCTATGGCTCAGTGAGTAGGGCGCCGGCCCCATACACCGAGAGTGGCGGGTTCGAATCCAGCCCTGGCCAAACTGCAACAAAAAAATACCCAGACGTTGTGGTGGGCGCCTGTCGTCCCAGCTACTCATAAGGCTGAGGCAGGAGAATAGCCTAAGCCTAGGAGTTGGAGGTTACTGTGAGTTGTGATGCCACACCACTCTGTGGAGGGTGGTAAAGTGAGACTCTGTCCCTAAAAAAACAAAACAAAACCAAATCCTATCTTTTTAAAGTAATGTTTACTTTTAGTTTTCAAATATTAAATCTGATACAATCTCATCGCAGAAGATCTGAAAAAGGCAGAAACTATTCACTGAAGCAGTAAAAGCTTCACTTAAAGACCATCAAAATTTATCTCTCATTTTATAAAATATACATGTATATCTATGTATTCATAGTTTAACAAAATTAAATAGTTTTCCCTTTACTTTTTTTACTTAACACTGAGTTATGAAGCTTTTCTATTCAAGTATTATCCAGAAATAGTTTTTAATTATTGCCCAGTGTCTCACAGCATAAATGCACAATAATATATTTAACAATTCCCTTACTGATAGATTGTTAAGTTCTCTTGCTATCATAATAATACATGAATATCCTTATATCGTAATACTACATGAATACTATATGAAAATCTTTATAAAGGATTTCCATAAAGTTCATGAGCAATTTAAAATAGCATGCTATTTTATATATTATATATTATAAATATTTCATATATTCTGAGAAAATATCTACTATTAAATTCCTTAGAATACTTCATATTTTACTATATATTTAATTTTTAAAATCTATAGACACAGATTTTGCAACCTATTTGCTAATACTTATCTCAGATGTTTTTACAAGTACTATATTTCTTTCATTATGAAAAGTTTGATTTCTTAAACATTTACATTCTGCTTAAGTACATTAGAATATTTATGTATGTGTGCATATTTAAAACATACTTTGCCAAATATACTTTTTATTTTTGAATATTAAAACAAGCAGTGATACAAATACTCATGCTAATGGAGATTGTTCTTTCATATCATAAGAAAAAAGGAATTTTTGGCTCGGCGCCTGTGGCTCAACGGGCTAAGGCACCAGCCATGTACACCTGAGCTGGCGGGTTCGAATCCAGCCCGGGCCCGCCAAACAACAATGACGGCTGCAACCAAAAATGGCCGGGCGTTGTGGTAGGTGCCTGTAGTCCCAGCTACTTGGGAGGCAGAGGCAAGAGACTCGCTTGAGCCCAGGAATTGGAAGTTGCTGTGAGCTATGATGCCACAGCACTCTATCCAGGGTGACAGCTTGAGGCTCCGTCTCAAAAAAAAAAAGAAATTTTTACATGTAATCATAGTCCTGTGCTACTCCTCTTTCTATTAAAATACTGACATTGAGTTTTTGTTATTGTGTTTTGCTTTGTGACTGTACCTCCTACTGGTTAGTCAGAATATACTTTTAAGATTATCTATATAAAATGAAAAAATATGAAAAAGCTTAAGAGTCTACCAAGGGTCAGTTACTGATTTTTTTTATTTCAAGCCAAAGGATTTCTTAAGTAGTTCATCTTTTTTTTGAGATTCTAAAAATAATTCTAATGTTACAAATAAAGTATCTTAAATCTCTTTTTAAAGAAAGATAGAAATGAAACATTAAAAAGTAAAAACACATTTAGAAAATTTATACTTAAAAAAACTTTGGGGAATTTTCATTTTGTGTCATTTTTATAACTAAGCCGTTTGCACATATCTCTTAACTAGATTGTTCTATCCATAGAAACTAAATAATAGCACTGTTATTTTCATCAATTTAGGAGGCTATAAAAATATATTAAATATCTTTCAAACACTTACCCTTAACATAATACTTTGTTATTAATGAGAAACATGATTAATAAGAACAGAATAATCAAAATCCTTCCATTTTAACATGCATGAATCAAATTGTTCAATCAAAGGGAAATTTTAAATTTATACCAATAAATAAATATTTGAAGTATAAGCTTAGGTATAATATACAAAAATTAAAGAGCAAATATTATTGTTTAATGAGTTTCCCATCATAAGAGCAACAGGCGCTCTCAAGCAACCTGGCCAAAAGTAAATAAATAAATAAGTCAGAGTTTAAACTTGGTGCACCAGGCTGTCAATAAGCTGACACTTCCACACTTCCTGCATCAGTGCTCCACGTGTTTTCTGTAACAGTCTTAAGTGTTAATGTGTAAAGGGTATTACGTGAAGTCAAAGAAACATGGTAGTAAAGTTGAAACGTGTATTGAGTGTCATTTAATTGAAATTGTATACCACATTTTCAAAGCTGTTTTATGATGCATTAAAACTATGTTACAGTAAGTAAAGTTTGCCGTTAATTGTCTTAATTTGCTTTTAGTTAGTGTATTTCAATATTAACATCAAGTCAAGACAGAGTTTATGGTATGCTACAGTACAGTATGAGGTGTAAAACGAGGCCTATTTTTAATACTAATTCTCAAGCAACTAGAAACTACAACTTAGCGGAATCTAACAATTCTCACAGGTGCTGGACAAAGGGAAAATTACTGTACATTAAGTCAGGATCTTTAGTAAGTTATGACAGCACAAATATTTTTAAATTACTTCTGTAATGTATATGTAAGTTAAATTATTATGCAAATACTTCAAAACAAAGATACTTCTTATAATATTGTCCTATTAGGTAGTATATATAGTATATACATTTGAAAATAAAGTCAAGAAAGTTTCAAATTGCTCTAAATTTATATTTGAATAATTCATTTTAATATATTACTAATTTTCCTTAAAATATATTACTACATATTTCCCTACCAAAAAAGAAACAAAAAATGCTATGGTAGTTTAATATTACCAAAAAAAGCAACTATCTGGTATTCAGCTGAAATATTTATTTATGATCATCTTAATTATATTTTAATAGTGACATTTAGTTCTATGTGCCACAGTATTATTTTGAAGAGATGCTATCTCAGTCATATTTCTGAACTAAAATCAAAGAATTATCTCATATACGTAACCAGACTAAGTGCCTTGTAAAGCATGAATACAACCTCAGAGTAATCAAAAACACATTGTTTCTTAAAAGCACTCCAATGGATATAAAAAAAGTTAAAATAAGTGATCTCTAAAATGCCTCTAAAGGCTAATGTATATTATTCCATGAAATTTCTTGCCTTAACTCACTGAAACAGTGTGAGACAGTCATAGTGGCATGCAGAGATGAAGATCATAAATATTGAGAATCATCTGATCATATCTGTAACATATCACAAGTATATTAAAAAATTTCTTTTTGCAAAGACCTGTGAGTAAAGAAAGACTCCAAAACATATTTCAGGTAGTCATTCATAACCCAAAACTCTGGCAACCTTTCGCTTTAATCTCAAGGAAAATATTATCTTGATCAGCATCTACATCACCAGTTGAATACTTGTTAATTGAACGAAACAAATTTTTGAATCAAATGTAGGCTTCTATTCGCAATGAATATATGACTATCTTTATATAACAGACAAGTATTTCCTCTCAACGAGCTAAAACAATAAGTGGTATTTGAACTGCTAGTTGAAAGGTAGAGGCAGTGGTAATCATTATTTCCCCTTGTTTGTTCAGGCCCTTCCAACAAAACAAACAACCTTTTTGTGATTGGATTGACATGGTGTTAACAATGCATTTAATGCCCAAATCAGTATGAATACAGGTAAAGCTCTCACTAATACCAGTACCAGGATGTTAAAGCCACCTATTTTCCTAGCAGCCAAAAAAAAAAAAAAGACAGATTGAGATTCTCCTCCTTTGGCAAATAAGGCAGTATGCTAGTATTCACCAAGACACATCATGTAATAACCTTGTATGTGATTCTTAAAGCCATATGTTAATACTCATCTACTATACCTGCTGTCTTTTCAGCAATTTTAGCTTCTATTGTTTTCTCTTGGAGGTCCAGCTTAAACTTTAGTTTTCTCTGTTCTTTGTCTTTGTTAGTCAGTTTTTCTTGAAGCTAAAACATATTAGGAAAAACAAACAAAAAAAAGAAACTCCATAGATTCTTATCTGACAAATGTCTTACACAAATATAATTAATTCCTAACTAAAATATTCATTTTTTCCCCCAAATTCTCATACAGTATCTTACTTAACTATTTAAATATGTAATTCCAGAAAAAATATTCAAGGTTGTAAGATATTTTATAAATACCCATAATGGTATAGAAATTATAAAAACATTTTAATATACACTTGATTTATGAGTATGTGCATGTGTATAGGCAAATGAATTAGCAGTTCCTGACTGCTAAGGAACATTATTAAAAATAACCATTGCAAGTGCAATCCTCATCCATTCTTTTTTCTTAAAGCAAAAGGTATGAAAGGGATTCTTCTAATAAAATAACGGACATCACAGCTTTATAGCTTCTCTAAGCAAAGCCAACATTTTGAAATAAAATTAATTAAGATAATAATCTTAATATCTGATACAAATCTGCTTTGGAGGATGCTATCCCATCATATTCCTTTTAAATTGGCACTGGCACCTAAGTCATAACTGGCATGCAATAAATAAATGCTAAATGAAAATATAGAAAACACCTCATTCTCTCATACGGACTCCTTCGAAATGTTTTTATAATTCCTCCCTAGGCTTTTGTCATTTGTGTTGTTTTCCTTCAGACAAAACCAACATTCCTAACATCATGCTTCAGTTTGATTAGGTCAAACCACTAGAATATTAAATCAGAAGTACATAGAGGTTAAAAAAAAAAAGAAGGTACAGAAAATGAACATTATTTAATAACATTATTTAATGCTAACAATGCTAAAATAAGAGTCAGAAAATAAAACATGACATGAGAAATTAGATTGGACAAAATACAGCAGTAAAAGACAACACCAGGTAAATGATGATATTGCCAAGCCTTGCTATTTTAGTGTTTAATTACATGCATTATTGAGGTAAAGCACCAGGCACAAATACTAATAAAAAAGCAGAAAGATAGGAAAGCAACATGAAGCTAGTGCATAATATTTCTCATTCTCCAGAGTGCTAAAATGAAGTTTTGCTACAGTAAAACTTAAATGAGTCTTTTTTTTTTTAGGGATCTATGCAAGTTGGCAGGAGTTTATGAAAAGGGAAGTGATATCACAGATCGACAGGGCAGAAAACCAAAAAAATTCTGTTCATAGCCAATCCTTTAGATTAACCATAACCTGTTGGTACGGTATGGCAACAACATAAAGCTACTGCTAAAAGATTAAAGTATACAATAAAACTGAATTATGATGGGCAACAAAGCAAATTTAGAAGGTCAACAGCTAAAAGCATAATGTAAAATTATCAGACTTTCTATATTACACCTTTTCTAAAATTTTAGATTAATATGAGGGTACAAATGATTAGGTTACATCGTTTGCATTTCTAAGGTAAAGTTCAAGTTATAGTTGAGCCCTTCCCTCAGGGGTATGCTGCATACCCTTACACTATGCACATTAGTTGAGAGCTTATCAATGCCCCCTCCCCCCCTTTCGATATTATACCTTTTTATTGCTTGTTCTGAGAATATCCAATTCTTTTAGCAGAAATGATACTGTCTTCTCTTTATTTAAGTCTGAAGTAACTTGACAAGAAATCATACACTCATAATGCAAATCATTACTTCCATGTTCTATAATGCTGTAATAAAAAAACATTGAACAATAATACGTGTTATTTCTACTATAAAGGATCTCTAAATTTTACACATCAAAGGGGAAGAAAAATTTAATTTTAACAGTAAATAGGTAAAGATACCAAATTTTAAATTTCCCTTTTTATGTACTATTAAGAAAATAGTATGTTGAAAAAAATAAATAAATACATCAATTTCACAGAGATGCCAAACTATCAACTCAGAGAGTTAAATTTATGGAAATTATTTAGTAACAGATAAAAGTATTATGGTTCATTCAAATAAATTTGGTGGTGAAGTCTGTGAGTATTAATTCAATTTGTACCTTTGGTTAGGACTAGACACATTTCTCATTTTTCTTAAAACAGAAACAATATTAGATAATTTTTAAGTTAAAAGAATATCTTATTTTCATAATTAAATTTAAAACATTAAAAATTAAAACCTATTCCTGTAACATTAAAGGTTAAGTTAAGTTAAACAAAAACTTTTTGACATTTTTAATGCTATTTGACAAGAGTATGAACTTGTAAGCAAGCATAAAGGAAGGGAAAGGAAAAAAGATGGACTGTTTTTTGAAGACATTAAATTTGTAAGCATAGGTAAATCTTGCAGTCACTAAGAAAAAATTAAGCAGTGAGGTTTGAGACAGGGCAGCTCTATTTATCATGTGTATCTCTTGCAGTAATCATACTAGATATCTCATAATCTGGCTTTAGCCCAATCTCTACTACTTTCTCCATGTGGTTATATGAATGTTAATCTCCACTTCATTCATCTGTGCCCCTCAAAATGTATGCCAATCTGCACCTTACCTCAGTAAGAACCTGACGGCTAAGGGATAGGAACACATCAATATATCTACTCGTTATATGTTAATGTTCATTAACACTAAAAAATTTACAAGTAGAAATAGTAGTTCCTATGCAAAATTCAGTTAAAATATTCTATAAAATATGATTTTATCTAGACTCAAATTATCTTTGTCATTGAAACTTTTAAAAGCTAACAGTATTTTCAAAGCACATGATTAATTATCCTAGTCCATTATTAATCTCATAGATAAAAGTTATAAGTAACAAAAATATAAATCCTTTCATGAGTTAAGTAGGCAAAGTGAATGGTAAAATATACAGAACATAAAACAGTACAGGTAAGGAAGGCAACTGGCAGAGTATAATGCCTTCTAAAAGGATTCATATTCATATAAACAAAAAATAGTGCTAACTGAAACCAAAAAACATCTTTGGGTTTAACTTATCCTGGAGCTGCCAGTTTTTAGCCCTGATGAATGATAATCCAAATTTATATCAATTTAACAATTATTATGCAGAAAGTGATGTTGAACAAGGATTAAAACCTCATTGCCTTCTTTCAAACTCATCGGGTGCTTTCTCAATGAGCTATCTAGACACATACACATACACACATCAATACCATGGAAACAGAAAACCCTGGCAGATTCCTCAAGTTCTCAAAAGTTAATGACATGTCAAATTTAGCCCACACTAAAAGGAAAGAAAGAAGGAAGGGAGCAAGGAAAGAAAAGGGAAAGAAAGCAAAAGTTATCCTAATTCATGCTTTCTAAACTTAAGGCTGTGAGTACTCACTTGGATTTTTCAGTAGTGCAGTAAGCTGTCTCGTCATCTGGATAAGGACTAATGACCTGAAAATTCCCTGATCTCTGCTCTGGCAGTTCTGTGCCCTCATGTGTGTCTTCATAGAGTAACTTGTTGGATTTCTGATGTATACTTTCCTCAGAATTCATAGTCAGTTGCTCATCTGGCTGAGTACTTTTATTTCTTCCTATAGTCTCTTGTTCAAGATAACTGTGGGCTATACCTGTATTTGAACAAATAAACAAAACAATGCATGATATATGAAACACCAAAGCAACATATTTAATCATTTTTGTAGAAATATTCTCATAGCTTTAAACATATACTTAGTAGTTTCACTCCTACCGTTATCAGATAAGCACGTACTGTGTCGGTTTTGCCATCAATATTTCCATTGTCAATAGATATCTAGAATAGTGAGTTCACAACATTGGCTTCAGCTTGGAATATCCTAAGGAGATTTTTTTTAAATCCCAAAACCTAGTCCAAACCTATGCTAATTAAACGAAAATCTCTGGATTGGAACTCATCCAGCATTCCAATATATTTTTGAAGCTCCTCAAGTGATTCTAGCCTCTGAAAGCAACTAAAGGCTGAGAATAACTGCTTTCAGAGGTACTATTTTCAAGGTTACTTTTTCTAGATTTCTTAAAATAGGATAATGATTATAGTGAAGTGATAATATACAAGGATCTCTGGTGTCAGACGCCCTGAGTTAGAATTCCAGTTTTGCCAAGTACATAACTTTGAGCAGGTTACTTAACTCATCCATGCCTCAGTTTCTTCCTTATAAAACGGAATATAATAGTTTTTATGAGGACTAAGTTAATGCATGCCAAGTAGTCAGCCTCCTGTCTGACACATCAACAAACATTACTTACTTTTGTAACCATCATAATAATATCAAAATGTATACAATATAAAGAAAATTATTTCTAACCTCCATTTTTCAGATATGTGTCATACATTACAGAATCTAGTTGATAATGTCTATCTCACAAAAATTATCTTAAGCTATAATTAATAAATAACGGCAATTTTAAAGGAATAGTGTAGATTTGATGATAAGAGTGAAGTTTAGGGGAAAAAATGTCACATACATACACAAAGCAAACTCATTGACTATTAAGTCAGATCAACAGGCACAAATACTGATTGTAACTAGTACAGGTACTTTATCATTCCTGGTAGAAATAATTCTTGAACTCTAACAAGCACATGAATTTTACTCTAACAAGCTTTCTGGCAATGCCTTACCAACCTGCCAAATTTTAAATCTTTTTTGAGGCAGAAGAGAGAAGTTTTACAACAGAAAGAGAATAAGGACACTGATCAATAAGGTACCTTTTGCAAAATATTCATTCCCTAAGAAAAAATGTTTTGCTTGTATATGTGCTAAAATTAGAAATAGCCAGTTATAAACTTCAAGTCCTGGAAATTATTCTTATTAGTAGCTGAAAGCTAGATCAGAAATCAGAAGATTTTCATAAATCACTCTTGATTTCATCTTCAAGGAATCAATTAGAAGAGATAACATGCTGTCATAATTATATACTATGAGATAGCTGTGAAATTTCAGTATTATATTGTTTTAATTTAAAGTTTGGTACTTTTAGAAATAGAAATCTTATCTCTGAAGATTACTTATTGGCTCATGACATCTCAAAATTCTTACTTGGTTTTCTTTAGATGTTCACTATGCTTTTATAGAATAGGTTGGTATTGGCTCAGTGCCTGTAGCTCAAGCGGCTAGGGCGCAAACCACATACACCAGAGCCAGCAGGTACAAATCCAGCCCAGGCCTACCAAACAACGACAACTACAACCAAAAACTAGCCAGGCTTTATGGCGTGTGCCTGTAGTCCCAGCTACTTAGGAGGTTGAGGCAAGGGACTCACTTAAACCCAAGAGTTAGAGGTTGCCATGAGCTGTGGCACCACAGCCCTCTATAGAGGGCAAGAAAGTGAGACTCTGTCTCAAAAAAAAAAAAAAAAAAATAGGTTGGTAGTAGTAGACTGGAATCTTCAAAATCTGAATGAGGATATTTTATAGACACTAAGGAAACCCTCTCTATTATTAACAGACCATGCTGAGATGTGAAGTCTAGATAAAGTGATGCCTCCAGATTTGCTCTTTTTTGCTTAAGAATGCTTTAGCTATTTGTGGGGTATTGTGATGCCATACGAAATTCAGGATTGTTTTTACTAGCTCTGTGAAAAATGATATTGGTATTTTGATGAGAATTACATTGAATCTCTAAATCCTCTTGGGCACAATGGACATTTTAACAATGAGACTTCAAATCTATGAACATGGGATGTTTCTCCATTTGTTTGAGTCATCTCTGATTCATCAGTGTTTGTAGTTCTTGTAAAGATCTTTCATCTCCTTGGTTAAGTATATTTTAGGTGTTTTACTGCATTTTCCACTATTACAAAATGATACTGAGTTCTTCAGTTGACTTTCAGCTTGACTGTTACTAGTCCACAGAAATGATACTTCTTTGTATATACTAATTTTGTAACCTAAGACTTTATTGAATTTATCAATTGTAGAATTCTTTTGGAGAAAAGAAGTCTTTAAAATTTTCTAGTATAAGATCATAATCCTTGGCAAACATTACTGACTTGGGGTCACCTTATTTCTTTCTCCTACTTGATTGCTCTGGTTAAGACTGCTAGTACTATGTTGAATAAAAGTGGTGAAAATGAAAAAAAAAAAAGAAGTAGTGAAAATGGACATCCTTGTCTTCTTGTTCTCAGAAGGAATATTTTCAAGTTTTCCCCATGCCGTATGACAGTGGCTATGGGTTTATCACAATGGCTTTTATTATTCTGAGGTATGTTCCTTCTATGCCTAGTTTGTTGAAAGTTGTTATCATAAAGGGGTACTGGACTTAATTGAATGCTTTTTTCTGCATCTATTCACATGATCATATAGTTTTTGTTTTTAATTGTTTATGCGGTGAATCACATTTATTAATTTACTGATTTCCATATCTTGAATTATCCTTTTATTCCTGAGATGAAGCCCACTCGATTGAGGAGAATTATCTTTTTGATGTGCTGTTGGATTCAATTTGCTAGTATTTTACTGAGGATTTTTGCATCTACATTCATGAGTGATATTGGTCTGTAGTTTTCTTTTTTGTTGTTGTGTCCTTTTCTGGCTAATGTATCAGGGTGACACTAGCTTCATAGAATGAATTAGAGAGGACTTCCTCCTTTTCAAAGTTATGGAACAGTTTCAGTAGGACAGGTGTCAATTCTTTGGTAGAATTCAACTATGAAATCTGCCCAGTGCTGCCCTCTTTTCTGAGGGAAGAGATTTTTATTTTCAGTTCAATCTCACTACTATCTATTTGTCTGTTTGGGGATTTCCATTTCTTCCTAATTCAACCTTGGGAAATTATGTTTCTTTTCTTTTTTTTTTTCCTTTTTTTTGAGACAGAGCCTCAAGCAGTCACCCTGGGTAGAGTGCCATGGCATCACAGCTCACAACCTTCAACTCCTGGGCTCAAGCAATTCTCCTGCCTCAGCCTCCCAAGTAGGTGGGACTACAAGCACCCACTACAGCACCCAGCTATTTTTTGGTTGTAGCTGTTATTGTTGTTTGGCGGTCCGGGCTGGATTTGAACCTGCCAGCTCAGGTGTATGTGGCTGGCGCCTTAGCCGCTTGAGCCACAGGTGCCGAGCCGGGAAGTTATGTTTCAAAAAATTTATCTGTTTCTTCTAGATTTTCTAATTTTTGTATGTAGAGGTTTTTAAAGCATTATCGGATGATATTTTGTATTTCTGTGGTAATAGTTGTGATTTGAAATGTCTTCTTTTCCTAATTCTAACTGTTTAGCAGACATATAGAGGCTGGCCTACAAATCATACTATCCACAGTTCTCTACAGAGGATTTAACTTTACTTTAGAGTAAGCAAGGCCAAGTTTTATAAAATTTTCCTGCTATCTTCTTTTGTTGTTGTTGGCCAACTGTATTTGGCAAATACAATTTCAGATGTAGTTAAATCATCTGAAGGTTCAATGCTGTTCTTCTCTACCATTCTGCATTTTCATATATCAGTGTTCAATCATTTGAACAGCAAGTCTGACTCCTCTAATTAATTTACTCATTAATGTATTGATCATTCCTGGAAAACCTATAGTGTGATATGTCTTATGATAGTTACTGGGAAAACATAGACTAAAAAGAAACAAACAATCCATTCAAGGACTCTATTGTATGGTGAGGATGGCAACTGACCTAATGATTTAAATACTACATAATAAGGATTGTGCTAAGGCTACAGAAAATGAATACACATAATACGCTAGACACACTAATACTCAGCTAGACAACTCTAGGAAGACTTTACAAAGGCATTGCCCCCAAAAAGGACAAGTAGGAATTGGTAAAGTAACATACTACTAAAGGACAGCTAAAGAGTTAGATGAAGTAAAGAAAAGGTTGATAGGCCTGGCGCCTGTGGATCAACAGGCTAAGGTACCAACCACGTACATCTGAGCTGGCGGGTTTGAATCCAGCCCGGGCCCGCCAAACAACA
This sequence comes from Arctocebus calabarensis, assembly GCA_963573935.1. Lineage (NCBI taxonomy): Eukaryota > Metazoa > Chordata > Mammalia > Primates > Lorisidae > Arctocebus > Arctocebus calabarensis. Next base: position 23,848 of record CAUYON010204726.1, on the reverse strand, counting down.
ATGACAGCTGCAACCAAAAAATGGCCGGGTGTTGTAGCGGGCGCCTGTAGTCCCAGCTACGTGGGAGGCGGGAGCATAAGACTCACTTGAGCCCAGGAATTGGAGGTTGCTGTGAGCTGTGATGCGACAGCACTCTATCCAGGGTGACAGCTTGAGACTCTGTCTCAAAAAAAAGAAAAGGTTGATAGACTCTAAGACTAAAAAGAGAACATGAAGAATGGGAATGGATATAAAGGAGAAGGAATAAATTAAGGAAAAACAAAGGGACATTTCTTGTGCAGAAAAGACAAGATTTTATGTCAGGATATGAACATTTCTAAAGTGAGCAATAGTTAAGGACAAAGCCTTAGGTGTAGTTCACCTAGAAATGAGCTGATGAGACAAATTGATAATGAAAGTACCTGTAGAGGAAGAATTCAAGGAATCAGGGTGTTAAAAGTGTTACCATGGAAGGCATAAAAGTATTCCAGAAATATGCCATGAAATACAGAGAAGAAATGAAAGACAAATGCCAGAGACGTCAATGAATACAGAAGCATGCTAAAGAAGATGGAGATAGATGAGAAAGTTAACAAAAACTGATAGTAAAAAACCATTTCTTCTTACCTTCTTATTTTGAATGTCTTATAAAAAGATTTCCAAAATAATGCAAAGAACTCCTATACACCCTTGACCCACATTCCCCCAATATTAACGTCTTATTAATCATTCTTTTTATATCTACCTATCTCTCTACAAATATACGATTTTTTCTGAAACATTTAGGAGGAAGTTTCAGGCATGATGCCCTCTGACTTTTCAAAAGAAATTTTAAGATACTTCTCCATCATCCTGAATTTTGTCAAATTCTCTTAAATATAAAGTTCCAAATTAGTACCTTTTCCAACCGAAAAAAGATGGTAGCACTTAGTAACATTAAATTAAATCTTCAGTTATTTTTCCTAAGCTCTCCAGCCCAGGAAAAAGATCTTCATGAAGTGATAATGAGAGGAAGCTACTAAAAGTTTTAGCTGAGTTTATCTGTCTTGGCTCATCACTAAAACGAACTGTATTTATACATACAAGTACCATAAGAAGTGAAGTTTTTTGGCTTGGTGTCTGTAGCTCAGTGGCTAAGGCACCAGCCACATACACTGGAGCTGGGGGGTTCGAATCCAGCCTAGGCCTACCAAACAACGACAACTACAACCGAAAAAAAAAAAAAATAGGTGTCAGGGGCTTGTAGTCCCAGATAATTGGGAAACTGAGGCAAGAGAAATGTTTAAGCCCAAGAGTTGGAGGTTGCTGTGAGCTGTGATGCCACAGCACTCTATACAGAGTGACACAATGAGACTCTGTATCCAAAAAAAAAAAAAAAAGTGAAGTTTTAGGTTTGTTTTATATATTAGTCAAGTAAAAAGATAAATATTAAAAAGAAAGACGTACTCACTTTTGATTCAAATTATCTCTAGGCAGATGAAAACTTAAACCTACAACCATTCCATTGAATCTCCACCTCTCTTAATACGCTTTGAAATGGTAACTCTCTTTAGTAATCTCCTTCAGTGTCAATAATTTGTCCAGATCCTTGGAGACTTTGTCTTGTCTTTCGTTAAATTCCTGGGGGCTTTCTTACTGTGTCCTCACAAAAGAGAAGGTGGGGGGGCAAACGGGGGGAACCCACCCCTGAAAGCCCATTTTATAGTCCACTCATGAGAGCAGAAGCCTCATGACCTAAACAATTCTCCAGAGTCCCCACCTATCTACACTGCTGCCTTGAGAATTAGTTTCCAATACATCAATTTTGGAGAGGACACTTTCAAACGATAGCATTCATTGATTGAGTTTTGAATGTTAAAGCAATTCTCCCTTCCTAGAATAAATCTCACTTTTTGTTAAAGTATTATCCTTCTTATATATTACTGAATTTGATTTGCTTATGTTTTGTTAAGGACTTTTATGTTTTTAGTTTGTGGTTTTCTCGTAATTTCCTTTTACCAATGTTATATAAGCTTTATAAAATGAGTTGGGAAATGTTCTCTTCTTTGTACAACGAAAGAGCTTCTATACTATAACTACTTCTTTAAAAGTTTAGTTGAACTGACCTTTGGATTCTGGAACTGGAAATTTCTTCTAATTTGGCATTAAATTTAACAGATTAAAAAAAATCTACTTTAATGTTTAACCAGTGTTACTGTTAACTGTGCTATCATTATGACTAAGTGAATGAATACTATTTAAATACTACTTAAATTTTCCATGTGGACTTAGAGAATAAAATTATCAATTTTTCTTCCTAATTCTTAAGTCTTAAAGTCTGCCTTTCTTTTCTCACTGTTGACTGGAAAATTTTTACAACTACTATCAATTTCTTTATTTGCAGTTCTGTAGGAATGGTAATTTATTTAGACATAACAATAGACCACTTCAAACCAAAAATATTCTCCACATTTTACTATCTAATGTTATCACTGCCATGTAAACTTGTCTTACAACAATTTAAAAATGATGTTATGGATGCCCATTACCAGGCATTCCTCTAAAATACCACCTACTGTGATTGTTAGGTAGTTTATTTACCTGGGCAAACTGGATAAATTTAGTGAAGATTTTTAGAATCTTAATACAAGTGCACAGGCCAGCTGTATTATAGATATGTTTTAAAGACCCTGTATCATCCCTCTGGGAGGCTGAGGTGGGTAGATAGCTTGAGCTCATGAGTTCAAGACCAGCCTGAGAAAAAGCAAAACCTGGTCTCTACTAAAAATAGAAAAAAATACTGAGGCAAGAGGATTTCTTGAGCCCTGAGTTGCAGTTTGCTATGAGCCATGATTTCACTGCACTCTACCCAGGGTAATAGCTTGACACTCTGTCAGACCATTTTCATGATCTAATGAATTCCTGCTTTACTCCTGGAAGTGTCAGTATTGCCAACTGTCTCGATGCTAATGTTGCTATTAAATCCTCAATTCCTTAGTCTGGAAAAGTAATAGTATTATGACACAATTTTGTTTCCTAAGGAAGAAAGTTTTGGGACTCCCTTTGGGGTCAATTCTCCAGACAATTATATATTAGTTAATGTATAAAATACTCAATTAAATTGATGCCACCCAAGAAATCATGATTCATGCCCCAAAATAACTACTATTTTATGACCATTATACAGAAGTGAAGAGGTATCTAGAATCAAATAGGGATTCCTAGAGTCTGGGAAATTCTGTTCTGCCTGGCTTTGTAAATAGTTTGTGACAACTGGTATCTGTGTAAATGGATTTGATGGTCCCCTGGGGGGTCAATACTATTTACAGAGCTGTTTCTTCAGAGTGGCTGAGCTAGAATTGTCTCCAGGGATCCTACTGGGGTTACTCAGAACAGCAACATCCCAGCTACCTGAGAGCTCAGGGACAGAAAAGAGAAAAGAAGATAGAAGTACTAGGGACAAATCGATTCAAATAAACGAATCACTTGCTTCTTAAAACAAAGGCGCTATTTAGGTACCTTTATATATAAAATGAATCATAATGGACATGATTTGTTAATGTGCTTTCTGATACTTGCTAATATAACTGGTCACTAATTCTTGAAACATTATCTTATCTTGGGATGCCGGGAAGGAAGGTTATTACTTATACCTTCGTACCTGATTTTATAAATACAAAATGATCTAAAACTCATTTTTATAGGTTCTCTTTCCTCTATAGTCTATCATCAGATTATATAAAAACATTAAAAATACAAGTATGTGACAAATATTTTGCTATTAGAGTAAATTTGATGTGATGATAGAATCATTATGGCAGTTGTATATTTTAAACAATAATGCCTTTTTTCAATCGTGAAGGACTTAAATAACATTAGCTTCAAAATATCAACTAGTGGCTCCTAATGACTTCTACCACTTCCTCAAATAATTTCAATGTGTACTTGTTCTCTGTCTCTCTACAGGTATATGCAAATACTATTTGTTTCTATTAGTAAATATTTGCAACTATCTGTTTCTCTTGTTTTGTTGAGCAAAGGTTAGCTTTCTACATACGTGTATATTATCCAAGCATTCCTCCACAAACATAACAGAATCAGAAACTTGTGTCATGTCATAGGGGTCTCACCTAATAGGAATAAGTGTGCCAAAGTTCAAACTATCTAAGTAGCCTAACCACTACAACAATATGTATTTAACCATTGTGCTACAGGCACTGAGCCCCTCTATTATTATCTTTAAAATAGGCTTTGCTATAGCTCGTTGCCTATTTTGATTTCTCCTACCTTCCAATCAGAAAACGAGTATTACCCCCATGGGATCATCAAACTTATAATTCCAAATTATATCCCTAATTAATTTCATCAAATATTAGGAATAAAAGCAGCATTGTCTTGGTTATTATTCTAGATTACATATTACAAATTTCTCTATTTCCTGAGCAAGTTTATTTGGCGATGGATGACCAGCATATAATTTGTGGAGCTAAAATCAGGATGGCTATCCTAATCAATCAAACTGTTATTTATATGTTTATTGTAATTTATGTCAGGACATGTTAGCAACTATGTAGGAAAATCTTTAGGAAACATTAATGTATGTGATACTTTCTAATTAAAACATCAGAAGACCATAAGAATGAAGAAGCAAGAATCCAATGTACTCAATTCTACTATGAAGGCAGTAGATGAGCTACTACAAGGGGTGTGACAGGGGAATGAGAGAGCAAGGGAGGGGAGTCAGGAGGCGGCAGTGGGGTACTGGTATATGGCACACTTCTTGGGGGTAGGACACAACTATAAGAGGGACTTTAACAAATGCAATCAGTGTATCCTAATTCTTTGTACTCTCAATGCATTCCAAACAATTAAAAAAAAAAAAAATCAGGGTGGCACGTGTGGCTCAGTGAGTAGGGCGCCGGCCCCAGATGCTGGAGGTGGCAGGTTGAAACCCAGCTCCGGCCAAAAATTGCAAAAAAAAAAAAAAATCAGAAGACATGAAAATGAAAAATAAAAAATGCTATTTAATTCAATAAACAACAAAAACACAAAGAAAAAACTTATAGTTAATATACAATGGCTTAATAAAGTCTGTAACAGATCATAAAAATAATAAATTACAGAAGTAAAAGGATTTTGAAATTCAGAAATCCTGACATTAAGAAAAGATCCTGAAAGAAAGTTCAATCTCATGGAGAGAAAATTAACAGTATATTTTTGAAAATTCAATCCCATGGCAAGAAAATAAGAATTTTAAATAACATACTTACGTAACATAATTTTGTCATTCACTATATTGGTATATGATATTAATTATACTCAGGATCATAGCTGGGACTACGTTTGCCTACTCTCACATAGTCTAATAAGGTATATTGTACATAACATTTAGGCAAAGGCAGAAACATATTAGGGAGTGGAGGCTAGATTAGCTGTAAGATATTAAAATAAGCTTGTATTATTTCATGTCTTAAGTTTAAATCTTTTATCCAGTGAGAATCAATTTTTGTTAATGGTGAAAGGTGGGGGTCCAGTTTCAGTCTTCTACAGGTCACCAGCCAGTTCACCCAGCACCATTTATTAAACAGGGAGTCTTTCCCCCACTGGTTTTTTGTTTTTTTGAGACAGGGCCTCAAGCTGTCACCCTGGATAGAGTGCTGTGGCATCACAGCTCACAGCAACCTCCAATTCTTGGGCTCAAGCAAAGTCTCTTGCCTCTGGCTCCCAAATAGCCAGGACTACAGGCGCCCGCCAAAACGCCCAGCCAGTCATTGTTGTTTGGCAGGCCCAGGCTAGATTTAAACCTGCCAGCTCAGGTGTACGTGGCTGGTGCCTTAGCCCATTGAGCCACAGGCGCTGAGCCCCCACTGAATACTTTTGATAGGCTTGTTGAAGATCAAATGACAGCAAGTAGCTGGGTTCATCTCTTGATTCTCTATTCTGTTCCATAAATCTACTGCTCTGTTTTTGTGACAGTAGAATGCTGTTTTGATCACTATAGATTTATAGTAGCAAAAATTATTTTACAACAAAGACATTTGCAACAGAATGTTTATTGCAGCCCAATTCATAATAGCCAAGACATGGAAACAGCGCAAGTACCCATTGACTCATGAATGGATTAACAAATTGCAATATATGTACACCTTGGAATACTATGCAGCTGTAAAAAAAAGATGGAGACTTCACATCTTTTATGTTTACCTGGATGGAGCTAGAACATATTCTTCTTAGTAAAGTATCTCAAGAATGGGAAAAAAAAGTATCCAATGTACTCAATACTAATATGAAATCAATATATAATCACCTACACATTCATAAGAATGGCAAAACATAACTATAGTCCAGAAAGTAGAAGGGAAGAGGAGAGAGAGGGAAGGGAGGGGGGATATGGGAGGAAAGCAGGTATTTGGGGGGACCTCATCTAATGTGCATGATGCAATGATACCTTTCAAAACTATTAAGAAATGCATATAATTGTGATGGATGTGTTACTTAGTTCAATGTAAGCATTTCACATTGTCTATCAAAGCAGTACCCTGAACCCCATAAATGCATCAAGGTTATGATTTAATAAAAAATAATAATTAAAAAAAAGTAAATTTGTATTAAGTTTATAAAGCCAGAAAATCATGAAACCTGTCAATATCACATAACCCATTAATTTTAACATTAGGTTAGACATTCAAAATAAAGTGTATCCTTCACAATCCTATGCATGGTTGTATATCTAGATAAATATACATGCCAAAAAGAACTGGTGACATTATTTTATCTTTGATTATGACAATTCAATGACTTGATTTCAAATTATCCACTGGCAATTCATAGAAATTACTACACTAGAATTGTATTTATTTATTTTTAATAAAAAAAAAGCTACTGAAAATGGTGATAGCATACCAATTTTTAAAGAAGTTTTTGCTTGTTTCATCATATCTGAAGCAGTAATGAACACATCAATATTCATTCTATTGGGGAGAAAAAAATCAGATTTCTGTGTAAGAATTATTTAAAGTTATATAACTATTTATGAAATTCTATCATGTGTTCAAGCTTTTCAATTGTAACTTCCTTCACCATATGAAGGCAATGAACACAGGGTTTAGACTACCTAAGTAAGTTATAAATCTTTGTAAAACTTACATCACCTCATTAAAAACACCACAAATATTATGTAGGTTAAAAAGATTGTGAAAACTATCCTAAAATTTGATTCACTAACATAAAAGTAATGTTCCCACCTCAGTGATATGAGCTATTTGGCTATTTACAATATATTTGTAACCTTTTCAGCCATTCATCAAATTTTCTTATTTTAAGAATAATTTGTACCAGTTTATTAAAAACATGACTAAATTAGGTACTTCTTACATTTCTACAAATCCAAGTAAAACAGATTTAATTATTATGTATTTCTTGTTTATTAAGAACGAATACATTCCAATTGTCTGTGAACTCAACAACTTTGTTAATCATTTATAGAGGAGTAAGTTTTCCAATAATAAGCACAAACAGGAAAAAAAATCCAGATTTTCTTTATATGTGCAATTTATTTTAAGAACATATTTAGATTTGGAAAACAAAATAGAAGAATCTCCAGATAGATACAAGCAGGAATCAGTGAAACACAATGTTAGTTCTAATGGATAGATGATTGTGTTTGGTCTTTTGAAACTTTGAAGTATAGGTAAGTCTTGATCACACAAATTAATAAATCCTAAAGCTGGAGTTAACAATAACCATTACACCCAAATTCTGCAGCTTAGCCCAGCCAATTTTTCAAAAGGTCAGGTTGTGAACTGGAGAAGATCAGGGAGGTCCACCGCATAGCTTTGTTGCCAGGCATCTCTCGTCTGGATTGTTGCAGGCATTTATTAGTATTCGTCAGCAGACTCAACAAAGCAAACAAGAAATTCAAGCACGAATAATAAAATGAAATGCTCCTATATAACCCTTTGTCATTCAGCAAATATGGGACTTTTTAGCTACATTGTTCCTAAACCTAGGTTACTACTTTAATTTTTCTCCACAGTGCTGACTGAATGAGTATGCATGTGTGTTAAATGCAGAGCTCCCCTAACAACTGCAGGACTGCCATTTAATCTGTTAGTAGATGGACCATTTCCTGTGGGAACCCTAGCTATGATTTCCAGATCCACCAAATAAATCTCAGATTAAGATTCCAAATGAAACCTGCCTTTGGCAGATAAAAAATGTCAAGATGGATATAAACAGTAAAATTATAAATTATCTAGGTGTTGCATGACAAACCAATGCTCAATTTTTTTTGTTGACATGTACCCAGATATCAAAACTATATGAGACATTCATCAAATGTCACACTTTCATAATATTGGAGGCATCGTTAAAACTGTTTGACTAAGGACCTCAAAGTGTTTAAGCAGTAGCTCAAAAGTATATTTGTGTAAAGTAGAAGAATAAATTTACATATCAGCAGCAGCTCATAAGGGATGGGTAAATATTCTGTTTATCTCTCATTGTAATTCAGGTTACTTTAAACACAAGGTTTTAGGAAATTATTTTACTCTATATGGCATCATTACATAACTTTCTATGCAAATGATATTTTTATTCAAATTTACCATGTTTCTCCAAAAAAAAAAAAAAATTCTAAAAACAAAAAAAAAAACCTAAAAACCAAAGGTAGGACTGCTATTCTGTTAATCAGCTGTGACTGCTAACCTAGTGCCTTGTTAGTCAGCTAAATTATAGCATCATCAGCCTCTTGTCAGAGTTAGCATTTTAAATTTTTTTAAATACTTAAGACAAATACTTAATACTTAAGACAAAAAAAAGCCTCAGAAAAGTAAATTTGTTTTTTGATAATGTGTTCATTTCAAATGGTTTGGGGGAAGGGCAGAGACTTAAGAAGAAAAAGATAATAAGGGCCAATATAGAACATCCTAGAAAGCAAACGGCCTATGAAAATTGCAGAGGAAGTCTCGGTGCTGGTTTCTACTGCATTCTTGGGACTTTAAGGACTGGTTTATTAATGAAAAAATATATTTTTTTAATCTTTGCTCCTCTTACCTGGACTAATGCAGCCTTGTCTTGGTCTTAACTGTGTACTAGCTGATTATAAAATACAGGCAATGAAGGTTTCTGGAAGGAAACAATCAGACTTGCTGAAATATAATCATTACTTCTTTTAAACTTTAAACTCTTAAAAGCAATTGAGTAAAAAGCTTCAATGATTTTAAATTTTGCAATATTTTTTTTTGCAAAAAAATTTAAAATCATCTAATTTACTTAAAATAAAAATTCTTTCAAATTCTAACTTCTTTACATACAGAGTAATCTGTGGAAAGGATAGAGAAAACACCATACTCCATACTCCAAATCTTAAGAGTTTGTACAAGCCTGAAACCTTAAGGGCTACATAACTGCTCTGTCTTCCCAACAGTATTTCCTTCCTCAATACCTGTTGTTGGTTCAAGGAAACTAATGCTAAATAAACTCTAACTATGATAATCTGCCAGTGATTGATGATAATCTCTATATTTTGAGTTTTCTAGCATGAGGGAGAACATTAAGAAGGAAATAAGGATATCATGTGCTTAACATTACACATTCAGTTTCTACACAAGTATAGTTTTATCGATATGAACTGACCAATTTGCACTTTTCAACCATTACCATCTTACCATTATATGATGAGAAGTGAAAATTAGGATCAGTCAAAAACTAAACATGAAAGTCAAAATATGATTTTCTCAATAAATTACTTTTCACCCTTACATCTTTCAGCACAATTTCACCATTTGGCAAAGAATTTTCAATTTTACCCAAAAGCTAGAGATTAGAATATTTTAACACGATCATTTATACTATAAAATAATCTAGTTAACCAATTTCAAAATTCATATTCCCTAAAACAAGCTAAACAAAGAAAAATGATATCTGAAACTCTCCCCAAAAGATAATAATGTCATACATGATGAGTTGTTTTGGTTATTCTACCAAATAGATTAGATTTATAACAAAAAAAGGAGTGAATAAATGTACACTAAAATACATAATTTTGCCATTTAAGAAACACTTTTTAAAAGTGATTAGAATACCTTCAAATCCAGGAAATCACATCATTCCCATTCTATAATTAACCTGCACCACGTCCGTAAACGGCCTTAAATTCAGTTGCCATACAAATATACCAATCCAAGTCTTCTGAATCAAGAAAATGCCAATGCACACTCAGAACTTTATAGTAATCCTAATTACTGTGTCATACTAAAGAGACCACAACAATTATCTTAAATATGATAAACTGAAATTCTAATGTCTAAAAAATTAAAAATTCAATAATATTATATTAAGATTTGAGTTGTAAATATGCATTAGAAGAAGTATTCTAGCATGAGCAGTCGTAACCAGAAATAAATGAGAATGTTTATTGAAAACCTCAGATATTAAGGATAATTTAAAACAAAGCAAGAACGTTAGAAAAATCAAGGTATTTTCTATCTTAAAAAATATTTGTATTTTCGTGGCCATAAATGTATTTGAAAGAGCTTGCATTTATAAGTAGAGTTGATATTTCTTTAAACCAAAGAAAAAGAGTCACAAATTCTACAAAGAAAGGAGCATATCAATAGAATAGAAATGCAGGAGAGGAGGTTCTATTAAGAGAAATTTACCATTTTTCAAGCTTATTCTTGTTGGTAAAAGATCATTTTTATAAAATGAAGGACCAAAGATGTAGTAAGAATTCCATGTGAAGAGTGAAACCTCAACTGATTTCAAACATTATTTAAACTAGTTAAGAAAGAGAGAAAGTATTAAAAAAAAAAAGAGAGAGAGAAAGTAAAGAGAAAAGCGAAGGGGGGAGGAGAGAGAGGGAGGAGAGAAATAGAGGGAAAGAGAGAGAGAATATGAATCATGTTATCTCATGAATTTTTCACTTCTTAAGAATTTAGGGGTAAGTTCATTGGTTGTAACCAACATACCACCCTGGTATGGAATGTTGACAGTAGCAAGCAATGTACACTAAAGGGAGTACAGTCAGGGAGGGTGAACATATATGGGGAGAGGGGGTTTTGGGAAATCTGTACTTCCTGCTCAATTTTGCTCTAAATCTAAACTGCTCTAAAAGATAAAGTCCATTTTTAAAACTGACAAAACATAATTAAAAAAAACGTATGGCATAAACTCACAAATGTAAAGTATGCATATAAGAAATGAATTTCAAAACACAATTCACAAAAAAACATTATAACCAGCTAGAAAACTTAAGTTGCTATTGTAAATATTTTTTGTTTTTTCAATTCAATTTTCCAGTGAGGCCAAGAGTATTAATAGAATCATTCGCATCAAGCTTAAAAAGCAAAGAAACCCAGAATCTCATTTATTTTAATACATTTATTTAAATAAAAGAAGAAATGTTCTTATAAAACTATAATCTCAATCATTCTTCCTCTGTATTTCCTCAGGAAATGAATCAATCCTTGTTGGCCAGCTGCCAGTATTCCTAACACCACTCTCTCAAATATTCTAGATGGTCACGTGTGAGAAGCTACCAGCACTCTATTAAGCTAGGGTCCTATGACGATAAATAGTAAATTTAATCAGACCTCAGACATGTTCTTTTCTTAACCCCTCTATGGCATATGGGAAATTTAAAAATGCAATCTTAAATTTACACTTGTCAAAAGGAAGTGGCACATAAAGTATACTGTTATGCCACAAATCTGAAGATTTTTATTACAACTGAAATCCCAATACAGATAAAATTAGATTTTACCCTAAATGAAAACTATTGATTCTATATTATATTCTATCAAATATATTAAATATAAGCTACACTACTTTGAAAAATCAAATACCTGTGCAGCGCCTATGGCTCAAGGAGTAAGGCACCGGCCCCATATACCAGAAGTGGTGGGTTCAAACCCGTCCCTGACCAAAAACTACAAAAAAAACAAAACAAAACAAAACAACAACAACAAATGAAAAATGAAATACCTATTGATATTCTGCATATTATATTTGAAGAAAACTGACTCCTCATAAAGCTAATAACCATTTCAAATACTGTTAGTAATGTTTCTTAATACTCTTGAAACTTTAATAGATTCATCTTCCTTCTGGCGGGAATAACAATGACAATAAACACAATTTATTTAAAGGTCCTATAAAACATGTCAACAATCTTTCTTCTAGCACCTATAACCACTAACACCACCACAATAGCAGCAATTACTCTGTAATATGAAATACATATTAAATAAATTAATTTCTTGTTTCAGGGATTGTAGTAGGGCCTTTCCCAATAGCATTGTTAACCTTCAATAGTCCTAAAAGAATTATCTCTTCATTCATATATAAAGAAGAAAACTCTGGTTTACCCACTGTTACGAAACATGCACCCAAGTCCAAGTAGGTAGTAAGTGGAAGATTAAAAACTTGTACTTATGTCTATCAGTTCCAAAACCCACATTCTTTTCCACTATAAAAATTTTAATGACATTATTCAAGATATTGGTTTTCCAATTCAATTTGCCTGCTTCAAAATATAGGCAATAAGCTAAAACACCAATTATATTACTTATTTAGGAAAAATACATCATTACTTACAAGGAAACCAACTATTAAATAAAATTTAAGTCCTCTAATTTAACAGAGAATGATCACCTAAATATTTTCAAATCCTTGAATTTCAAAGAATACCTTATCCTAATTCCTAGTGAATAATTTTTTTCTATCAGCTATCTTGCTTATAGAAATGGATGTCCACTCTATGAAATTTGCCATTTCCCTCTCTGCCTTAAACATAAAATAGTTTACAAAATGATATGAGATTCTACAATCTTATTTTATTTAGTCATAATGATCAGCAACATTTAAAAGCATCTATGATGTTTTTCTATATAGTTTCTTTAGTTGTCTACTCTTATAAAATGTTTGCAGACCTTGAAGAAGTTTTAGTTATAATTCAATTACAGAACAGCAAATGGACAAAAGATAAAAAGAATATATACCTGGTGAACAGAAACATAAATGAATAAATAAGAAGTGATGGTGGCACACAGGTTCAAAATGCCATGTACAAAAACTATTCTGACTCACTAAGAAACTAACAAATCACTTACAAGTTACCTTTTGCTAAGTTTTATTTACTTATTTATCTGTTCATTTATTTTTGTTATTGTGTTTTATGGAAAAAAATTAGAATCATGACCATAAAAGAAACCTGCTAATCCAATATTAAAATAAAGAGGAGGACAGTGTCTTTATTCTTAATCCAAGCAAGACAGGATTTTAAAAAAAATTTACTAGCGTCTAATAAACTGGAACATATAAAGATTCTATTAACATAAAACAGTCCTAGAACTGGTTTCTCATCTTGTTTCACATGAGCCCAGTAATTCCTGATTGAGAATCATGTTTACTTTTTAAGCTTAAAAAAAACTATCTTAAAATATGTAATCCATATCTAAATTTAGATAACATATAAGTGAAAATAACTGTGTGTGTAAAATCCATATTAAATGATTCCCTAAAATAATAAACCTAAAAATAATACTGAAGTAACTCATTAAATTGAAAGTTTTTGTCTAAAGCTTCTTCAAGCTTCATGACTCTCACCATTTCTTACCTTCAATTGGTAAGAAATATTTAAAATACAGCTGACTTAATATTTAATTCTGGTAGGCACAGTAACCTTTTTAACCTTTCTTAGGGAACACTGACCCCTAAAGGTTCTAAATTTAAATAAGTTTCACAATTTTCTAAATTTAACTGGTATCTCAGACCTCATTTTTACCTATATTATTGTAAGTATACTTTATGACAGATGTATTTATTCACAAATAATATGTAAACTATTTCCAAAGGATTGTTATAAACGGTAAAACAACTAGATTATGTTTCTGCTAATAAAAACCACCAACATTAATACAAGAAATAATCAGGAATTTTTAACAGAATTCCAAATAATTATTCATAAGAGATTTCTGACGGCCATGCTTTTTTCTTACACATTTAAATAAACATTAATTAAGTGCTAAAAAGGACTAACCAATCATACAACTCATTCTCTCAGACGGTTGACTTTATATAAGTATAAATACCTCTGATTATGACATTTCATTTTCTTTCTTTAAAAAAAACAAACAAAAGAGAACTCAAATAGAAGTTTCACAAAAAGGGAAAGCATTTACTTCTACAGAGGCCAGAACATGATACAATGCTCACTTGGCAATACAAATTCACACACGCATCACTTCTATGTGTCATGAATAAAAACAATGCATTTTTTGAGTAATTAAGAATATATTCACACAGGGTTGTTTTTTACCTACTTAAAGAAACCTGGACAAATTTGTAGATGACTTTACCTATTTCATCTACCAACCTCTTTCCAAATGTCTAAAATGACAAAACAAAGGAAAATGTACATGGATATTTATATCTATTACATTATCTATCATGAACTCTTTGACTTAAAATATTTCAGCAATGTTCCTACAACAAAGCTAGGGAAAAAATGGCCACATCAGCAACTCCTTATAATAAAATTTGTAAGACAACTCAAAAGCCTGTTTATGTAATACCAATTTTTGATAACTTGATTTCTTTAAAAAATAGCAGAATGATATTAAATAAAAAACTACTCATAAGATCAGACTATGAACATTATATAAGATAGAACTTTGAAGCAATTTGTGTTTTACGATAAACCCCACGAACCTTGCTGACAGGAAGATTACCATACAAGATTTTACTGTTTAAACATACCAGGTAAGTTACTACATTTACCTGTTAATTTTATTTCTTTTATTTATTTTTCCATGGAAAATCTCTCGTTTGATTAAACAAAAATAAAATAAGCTGCACAGGAACAATTTTAACATCCAAAGAGACACCAACTTTGTTTTAAGGCTGTAGTAGCTGACACAGCATCTCCTTGCTACCTTCTCCAGCCTTCTCTGTAGATCACACCAATACATTTAGAAGCCTATTAGCTAACACAGCAGTTTTTGAACACTTTTCCATTGGCTCTTCACCTGCTCATTGCCTGTCATGCCTGTGGCTTGCAATATTAACACTTAAGATTTAAAAGGGAAAGCCAAAAGGAAAACAAACAAACAAAAAACAAAAACCCACTTTTGCCTAAAGGTTTGGGGGAAAATCCTCATTTCCCTACATGCGCTAAACTGATGAGATTCACACTACAAAGGTAATGCCAATTTGATTTTATTTCTTAATAATGTTTATTAACAGGCCCCTATTAAAAGGAATATCTTATTCCTATTTCCAATGTCAAAAAATTGTCTGTAAAAATGCGTATTTTCTTAATGATGTTTCAGTCATGTTTGTTATAGTCTATGCCTCCTGCAAACTATCTGTGCATCTCTAAAACTATCTCAACTCTAAAACCTTTCATTTCTTAAGTACACCAGAGTTTCAGTAGCTCTTCCCTGACGTCCTTCCTGGATTTTTTACATTTATGAGAAGTACTTCTTTCACAGTGTCTGTCTCTTTAGCTATATTAAAAATAATCTTTGCCTCATTAAAGATCCTTTGGTCTCCAATTTGAACAAGATGATTTTCACAGCAATATGATCTGTGAATAGGGACATAAACAACAGGTGCATCATTATTTGCTTCCTTTTTCTTATTTTTGACATAAATTCAATAAAATGCTTTTTGAGTTCTTTAAAAGAAGAATTTTAGTTTTGCTTACTTAAATAAAAATATAGCCAATATATTCAAAATATTACTAACATATTTAAAATATAGCTAATATAGTTAAATACACAAAACCAAATCAATTCCCAACTTTATACCAACCAATACATTCCTTTTTTTTTTTTTGAGACAGAATCTTACTGTCGCCCTCGATACAGTGCTGTGGCATCACAGCTCAGGGCAACCTCAAACTCTTGGGCTTAAGTGATTCTCTCTCCTCAGCCTCCCAAATAGATGGAACTCCAGGGGCCCACCACAACGCCCAGCTATTTTTTCGGGTCGTTGCTGTTGCAGTTTTCATTGTTGTTCAGCTGACCTAGGCTGGGCTCAAACCCTCCAGCCTCAGTGAATGTGGCTGGTGCTATAACCACTGTGCTACCGGAGTCAAACCTATACCAATACCACCTGAAGTGTCACCATAGTTCATGCACTAAAAGTATTACCTTTGCATTGAAAACCCTTAACCACCTTCCTCAGATATTATGTATTACAGCTTTATACACAATTCAATCAGTTAAGTGGAGCCTAAATCATAGCAAGCAACCTAACGTCACAAGTAAGAAGAGAAAGTAGTAATGGCACAAACAATAAGAAAATCTAAAACAGTATGGAAATCAAAAATGAATGCAGAAATCAGAAAAGGGTATTCAGAAAATAGTATATTTCTATATCTCAAAAGATGTGCAATTATTAACTTATTCAGTTCAACGAATACAGAACAGTTCCTCAAAATGGCCTTTACCTTCTAAATGAGGTAACGACATGGCACATATATGGTAAAAGGGAGTCCTGTTGGGAAAGGAGAACCAAAAAAGGGAGAGATGTACAGTATTTTGGTAAGAATCCTATTTTTAAATTACAAAATTGGGAGGAAATTAAAAAAACAGGTTCATAAAGGTTTAAGTATTCAATTATTTGTAATATTATACCAGAATGTTTAATTTCCCAAGGATTCTAAATTTTTGACCTAATAGATCTTAAATCTCCCTCCTGCATGACTGCTGCTTCACCTATCCATCCATCCATCCATCCATCCATCCATCCATCCATCCATCCATCCGTCCATCCGTCCATCCATCATCCACCTAACTCTTTCTCAGGCTGTCTCTCAGTCTGTTTCTGTCTTCAGATTCTCTTTCAAACTGTGTTTCTATCTGACTGTCTTCTGCCTCTCAGGCTGTGTCCTTGGCCTGTGCCTATCTGTGACTGTGCTCCTCTCTCTCCCTGGGTCTCTGACTCTGACTCTGTCTCTGGCCCAGAGTGCCCTTCTCCGTCTCCATCTGCACATCTCTGCATATCTTTCTCTATAGCTCTGACAGTCTTTGTCTGGGTGTGTCTCAAGGTGTGCATATGTCTCTATGTTTATATATGTCTCAGTCTTTTTCTCTTGTGTGTGTCTCTTCTGGTCTGTGTCTTTATCCCTGGTCTCCACTTACATAGGTCTGTCTTTCTCCCATTCTCTCTACCTCTCCCCCATTACTCCCATTACTCTGTGTGTGCCTACTTCTCTGTTGTCTTTTTCTTTCTCTCTCTGGCATCTCTATATGTATGTACCTTCTTTCTCTTTCACTGTGTATGTCTCTTGTCTCTGTAACTGTGCATATGCCTGTGTCTCTATCCTCTGGGTGCATTTCTTTTTTTTCTGTCTCTCCCTATATATACATCTCTTTTTCTCACTTTATCTCTCTTATCCTGGTATATATCTTTCTCTGAATCACTGTGTCTCCTCAGTGCTTCCACATATGTGCCTGTATCTGTGTGTCTCCTTCTTTAAATATCTTCCTTTCTAGGTGTCTTTCTCTGCATGTTCCTCTCCCTGAGTGTCTCTGTGCGAATCTCTCTCCTAGTCATTCTTTCAGTCTCCTCTCTGTCTTTTTGTATGCAGGTGTCTTTCCTTCCCTTTCCCTGTGTCTTCTTTCCTCTTCCTCTCTCACTGTCTCTCTGTCTGTAAGCACGTGTATGTCCCTTTCTCTCTGTATGTCTCTTTCCCTGTATGTCATTCCTTGTGTTTCTTTTGTAAACCGTGGGTCTGTCTGTTTGTGTCTCCTGTGTGTGTGTACGTGTGCACATTTGTCTGCCTCTAATATACTGGTTAAAACAAACACATTTCATTCAGTGCTTTGAACTAGCACAACATCTAGGGCTTGGTATTAATACCTTAAAAGTCCTTACCTTTTGACCAGTTCTCCATTTGTACTCCTGCTCTTGTTTGCTCTGGCAACGTCTCTGGTTTTTACTCCAAGATTTGAAGCTAAAATAAAGCCAACTCTAGATAAATAAACTTAAAACAATATATCAGAACACACCTAACTTTACTTTGTTTAACAGAGAATTTACAGGATAAATGGTTTTCTAAAACATTTAAAATAGGATAATTAACTATATAGTTCAACAGGGAAAAATTAAATCTTTTTCTCCGAAAAAGATTCTTTTTTCACTCTTGTATTTTTAGTAAATACAGTTCAGGTTAAGCTTTTAGACATTCTTACTCCTTTGGTTAGAGAACCTTTTAATTTATTTATTTACGTTAAACTTTCTCCAGGTATAATTTGAAGCTTTTTTTTTTTTTTTTGTGGAGACAGAGTCTCACTCTATCGTACTCGGTGGAGTGCTGTGGAGTCACAGCTCATAGCAACCTCCAGCTCTTGGGCTCAAGCGATTCTCTTGCCTCAGCCTCCCAAGTAGCTGGGACTACAGGCGCCTGCCACAGCGCCTGGCTAATTTTTGATGCAGTTCTTTTTTAAAAAATAAAATTTTTACTATATTTGCCCTAAATTTTACATCAAAAAATTTCTAATTAAGAATTTTAATTTACTATATATTCATATAAAATATTCTATACCTACAAAAGTCATTTAAGAATGCCATTCTAATTATTTTATAAAAAATATAAAAACTATAATTAACTTACATAATTATGATATTTTTCTCTGGTTGAGCTAGGTCTAAAAAGAAAAAGAAATCTTAATTTTAAAAAGAATTACTGGCATTTCTCTGTTGTATTTGTATACATAGTATGAACATGAAAAAACTACGCAAGTATGCTTTTGCATGCTTTTAAGGTGAATAAAATTTGATTTACCTCACAATTAGAACCTGCATTCCATAAAAAAGTCCTCAAATAAAGCTGCAGTAAGCTTCTCCTTTTCCAATTTTCTCTAAATATGTTGATCTGGAGTTGGCAATCTTTTTCTAAATTTCTCATTTACTTTTGGATTAGCTGAAAATATAGGAAGTTATTAATATTGAAGAAATATGTTCCAGTCAATGAAGCCATTTCCCTACATATTACCCAAAAAGGTTAATAATAATTGCAGTATTTTAATAAGAGATTCATATAGCAAGACATGTAGAAAATACAGTCTTTAATAACCTCTGGAGTATTTTAAAACATGTCTTACAGGCCTTAATGTGCTTAGTAATATACTATTTAAAACCATAATTTTATCCCTCTGCAATATCCAGTCACTCTTCCTCATCATTTACCCAGCTAATGAATGCCAGCAATTAGTAAAATGTAATCCCATTGCACAATCATTTTAATGCTTTTAGCACTCAGAAAAGTAAACACCAAATTAATACTGCTCAAGCCATATCAGATCCTAGTTGGAAGCAAGCAATTATAGTTCAGCTCCTCAGGTGTAATTAAATGATTGGAATGATTTAGTTCCATAAATGCAAGTTAATTCATAAGCAAGCAACAAATATACTGGGAGTAATTACAAGAAACATTGACAGTCTAAGCAGGGCAAATTCTTTATGAGCCTGATGTAGTAATATGCTGCCCTCTCCTGGGCATACAAGTGAATATCTCAGACCCTAAAACAAAAAGAAAACCACAATAAACCTTAACTTTTAAAAAGTTACTAGACAAAATAATACCCAATATCAATTTGATTTCATTCCTTATACCAAAGCCCAGATGCATAGATTATGTAATATAATTTATAGACACAAGATAATTAATTCTTTTTCCAATGAAGCTCTGTGACCAGGTAATTCCCATACTTCTAGTGAAACCAAATAATGCTTACATAACACTGACAGACAGGCTGCGAGTTAAACTTACTGTACCCATCTGGACTACCAGTCAACATCTATGTTCTCTCAATGATAAAAACCTGACTGTACTGTTACAGATAATAACTAAGCTATGTTTTTATATGTACTAAAATTTACATGAAAAATATAAAACAAAATAATAAATATTTTTGTGACTTTACATAATGGTCTAAAAACTGTTTTTAAGAAACTTCAAATAATCAAAATAAAATCTTGATATGTGATTATAAGCACGTATTAAAATGTAAAACGTAGCAAGTACCACACAAAATAAAATGCATCCTGGTTTAGCCATTCCCAACTTCTTTCTTAGGCCAAATATCGGGACCAATGTATTTGTATACTAATTACTTGGACAGTCCCTAATTTTTCACACTAAACTTTCAGGAGCTCATTTATTATACTTTTAAATAGTGCTATAGTAAATCAGTCTGTGTTAAAAGCATGTGCTTGAGGCACTGAACCCAATCAGTATCATCCCTTTGCCTTTCTGCATAATTGAATGTGTTCTCTAATAAAATACTGTGTTAGCAGGAAAAAAAAAATGTTTACTTCTTCAATTGCAAAAGAGAAAGCTTAACACTACACTAATACTTTAGGGGAAGGAGAACATTAAAAAAATGACCTCCTAATTTGCTGTCAAATAACCAAATACAAATTATAAAAAATAAGTCAAAATATTAAAATGTCCTGTCACTAAGTTTAAAATGTATAGCACATTTGCTTTGCCCTTGATGTCACAGTCTTATTATTCAATTCATATCTTGTACACTGTAAGTTAATTGCTTTTGGAAAGTACTTATTATTCATGTAAAAATTAATGTGCCAATGTGTTTAAATCCTCTTAAATGACCATTCATGCATCTTTCTTCTTTAAGTACCAATGAAATCTGTCAAAAGACATCAATGCAAAACGGTCTTAAAGGAAAGTTCTAATAGAGATTTTTTTTTTCTGCTAACACAAGATTTCCATATTCACCAACTTTACTTAAATTCCATTAATTTTTTAAGCTTCTTTTAATAAATTCACCAAGTAAAATTTTTAGGCCCCATAGTCTGTCATTTGTGTTCCAGCTGACATTATGAATATTAATAACAGTGTTATCCTGATTAAATAGGCTTCATATGAAATCCCTGTGAATCCTATAGCTCAGACATCTCATTTTTCCAACTCTTTATGAATTTGGATTCAGACATTAAACTGGAAAAATCTTAAAAAACAGATTTAGTGGCACATTTGCATATTATTAAGCAAAAATTAGATGTTTTAATGATTCAAACAATTAAAACTTCTATATCTACATATAATGGGAACAGAAAATTTTTGTAAACATGCAACATACTTTATACTTCTATCCTTTATAGGACAAAGGATTAAAACTGATAAAATACTAATTCCTGTCCTTAACTTAAAGATTTAATATTAAGAACTCGTTTTCTGTCGAAAATTATATGTTCATATTAAAACTAGTGGGACTTCTACAGTAAACAATCAAATAAGCTGAATTTCTTAAAATGTTAACTCACTAAATTACAGATAAAACATAAATTAATTGCTTTATCATTACTAATCTGCATTAGGTTTAAAAAGCAAAGTAAAATCAATTTCTAACTAAAGTTTGCTTATAAATTAAGCCAGAAAAAAATTACCTATGCTAAAAATTCTAACATAACCGATAGAACATACCATATTAGCATCTGTTAAATTAAAATCTCAATCACAGCTTCCCATAACCCTATGCCTCCAAGTTATTTTATTTTTTATTTTTTTAACTACAATCCAGACATCTATGATACTTCTTTAATTCTGAGAAAGTTATCTTTAATTCTGAGAAATTTTCAGTATATTTATAAGATAAGTAAAAAATAATTAAACTAAATACATACCCCTTTCTATCTAGGCACATGGGAATCTCACATATCTGACAGTTTCCTACATTCACACATCCAAAAAAAAGTAGAAGGAAAAAATTTAAACAAACATCTCTATGCTCTCAAATGTGACATGACTCTCCTGTTTACTCAGCATTAAGATACTTCGTGAAATAAAAATTGTTCTTTGACCAGTCTAAAATTTCTAATCTGCCTAAAAAATTGTAAGTAATTCTGACATTTACCCTTTAAAATTAAATAATGCCTTTTTGATAGAGAAGCATTTAAAAATGGGATTTCATTCCCCAATGTAAAAGCACCCAGGATTGCTTAAAACTCATTTTAAATAGAAGATGCCCTTCCTACCTTTCTTTACAAAAGCTGCATTCTAACAAAGGTTTTTGACTGACTTTGGTTGATGGCATATTTTTCATACCCTCTTAGTTTAATCACAAATTTGTATAAATTGAATCCAAGTATCAAACTAGGAATCTTTTAAAATACTGCATTTTATTCAACTATAACTCTAGAAAAACTATGAATTTTTTATTTACTAAATTGAGAAATGTTGATAATTTCTGCATTGAAAGTTTCATTAAATGGCCAAAGGAGAGCACTGTATTTCAGAAAGCCAAGTATTTTATCACATAACACAACATATACAATATAAGCAACCTAAGGACATCCCTACTATTGGATTTTCACCTCATTAAACCAAAGTCCCTCAAACATTCACAGCCCCTGGCATATTCTTTCCCCCAAAGAACTATCTTTACCTAACGTGCTCACTCTCTACCAAGTTCTGGATAACCAAGCTCCTCAGAGGTGGGGAAAGTAAGAGGAGGTCCGGGGAGAAAAAGTAAGGGATAAAAGCTAACAAAAATAGCTAACAAAATTTAAAAAGCATATACTATTTGACCCCCCAGTTTTAGTACTAAAAATATTTATAAAAGTAAGTAAAACATGTTTTTATATACAAAGATACCCACTGAAGCACTATTTCTAAGATCAAATACTTATGCTCCAATCACACCGGACTTCTGTTTCTCAGACGCACCAAGCTTATTCTAAACTCAGAGCTTTTATACTTGCTATTCCTTCTGCCTAGAAATCTCTTCTCCAGATTACTAAGCCATTTTTCTCATCACTCAGGTCTTGCTCAAAAGTTATCTCTTCAAAAAAAGTTTTGTTTTGCCTGGCTGTCCTATCCAAAGTAGATATTCTTATCTCATCATACTTCCTTGGTTACTTACTGCCTTCATGAAACTGGTTTGTTTAGGTTTTATTTCATTGTTTTTGAAATATCTCAGAAAAATGATACATATGAAAGTTACATGTAAACAGGGCCTTTGATTTTCTCCTTCATCCTTTTATCCTTAGAATATGAGGCTTCAAAGAAGTACTCAGTGTATATTTGACAAACAGACAGATGGGATGGACAGATAGAGAGACAGATGACTGGCAGCAAACTAGAAGATAAATGTTCATCAATGGAGAACCATTCACATCAAATGTGAATGGTTTAACCATATAGCAAATCCATACAGTTTATACTACAAATGCAGGAGATCTATGTGTATTATCTGTAGAAGACTCTTTCAACAAGTATTTATTAAGCTCCTGTGTACTATGAACCAGACACTGATCTAGGAGTTAGATATGAAATGGTGAATAAGAGAAATAGATTTCTAATCCAAATATATCCTTGGTCAAAACAATGCAGGCTTAAAACATGGATAAATTAAAATACAGAAAAAAAAGTAACTTATACACATATACATAGTCACAGTATTTTTTTTTTCTAGAAAGATAGATAGGAAACTATTATCAGGGATTAGTCTAAAGAAAGAGCCCAAGAGTTGGGGTGAGGCGAGTAGGAAAATGAAGTAAATAAACACACTTCACTTTGTATCTATATGTATAATTTGCTTTTTACAATATACATTACTTTTAATAATTAAATACTTAAATTACCTTCAAATTTCATACAAAACCTTGAAATATGTCACATTACAACTGAGAGATCCAAAATGAAGTGCTATTTCTTTTTTTTTTTTTTTTTGAGACAGAACCTCAAGCTGTCACCCTGGATAGAGTGCTGTTGCATCACAGCTCACAGCAACCTCCAATTCCTGGGCTCAAGCGAGTCTCCTGCCTTCGCCTCCCAAGTAGCTGGGACTATAGGTGCCCGCCACAATGCTTGGCTATTTTTTGGTTGCAGCCGTCATTGTTGTTTGGCGGT
>CAUYON010204725.1:0-70162 GCA_963573935.1 Arctocebus calabarensis | reverse complement strand
TAACAACCTAAAACTCTTGCACTTATTCCATTCTTTTGCCTCAGCCTCCCAAGTAGCTGGGACTATAGGTGCCCATCAAGACCCAGCTAGGTTTCTTTTTAATTTTGGTGGAGATAGGCTCTTTCTCTTGCTCAGGCTGGTTTTGAATTCTAACCTCAAGCAATCCACCTGCCTCAGACTCCCAGACTGCTAGGATCATAGGCATGAAACACTATATCTGGCAGAGAAAAGTGATTTTTGAAGGGTGAATTTTAAAAAGAAACTCATTCCTACATTACCCACAGCATTTAAATGTGGATTTGTCTATAGTAAATGTTATAATGAACATCGATCAATTCAGTGTAGAAAGGGAACAATTCAGAATGGAAAAGGCAAGACATGGAGGGAAAAAGGTCCATAGCTTGCCCAGGGGCAGTGTGAAGTCTGTGCACCCTGCTAGAAACATTTGGCTGCACATAAGAGGAAGAATGCTGAAACAATTGGGGGGTGATCGGCTGAGGGATGGTCTTTGTGGCAACCTGGACTATTCATCGAGATTTGCCGCTCCTGTCATTTCTCTTCAAGTCAAATTTGCTGGGAGAATTGTTCTGGCCAGTGACAGGCATCACTTTCTGGAAGAGACTTTAAGAACATTTGTTGCGGCCTGTATAGCCTATGGCTAGGGGGAAGTGAGAGTTATAAGAAATACCTGTATAGCTCAATAATGGAACACCTGGGTGGAAAGGGTGTGGCGAGAGATTTAGCTCTCCTAACAAGCATGAGAGCTCCCTAGATGAGAGCAGTGGTAAATTGGCAGTCTCTACACCTGTGGTGTTGAGAGGCACCAGATTAGCCTTATATTAGGCTGGAGGAGAAGGCAGTCGAAGCATACGCATTCTATCGCAGATCGGTTTACTTTGACCTCCTCTCCTGCCTGCAGAAGGGCAGCATGGCGTCTCTCTGCTGAAGGTTATCAAGCGCCTCTAGAGACTAAGCTCTATCTATCTTTCTAAGAAGACTGCTTTACTCTCTCTAAAACACTCTCTCTCTCTCTCTCTCTGGCTAAAGTAGATAGCCCTCAGGCACGTAAGAGAAACTGAACCTGAGCAAGGTATCTTCGCGGTCCACGTTCAGAACCTAGTTAAGCTGGGCCTGAGATCTGGCCAGTCCTGGGCCCTGGCAAGAAGTGTCAGGAGTGACATGTGACAAATGGCGACCGTGGCAGGATTCCATGAACGTGGACTGAGCGGGAAATAAGCTTTGTCAACTGAGAGAAGAGAAATAGAAATATTTGAGGGGAAAAAAAAAATCTAAGAAAAAAACAGCTAACAAGCCTTTCTCATTTGGTTTTTCCTCTTTCCTACATTTTTTCTTTCCAAATTCTAACTACTTCTGTGTGAAAAAAGCCAATAAAAGCCTTTAGCCTCTTCTAGGAAGCAGAAGGGGGAACAGGGCACAGAAGCTTTTAGAGAAGAGGGAAAGAAAAGATAAAACTATGAAAAGATAAAACTAGGAGATAAGAACGTTTAGCAAACAAGTCTTCAGCCTCAGGGGTGAGAAAAACCTTCTGTAAAACAGCAAAGAGAAAAAGTTTAGGAATAGGTTGCTAGAATTGTTAGGGAAGAGAACCTCTAACTGCCTTCCCCTATATCTTCACCCATTGCCAGCAGGAAGTAGCTTTTGAGAAATCAAGGCCCGAATCCCTTTTTGGCAGTTAAGTTTTCTTTCTCATTAAAAGAAAAGAATCCAGGTAGATTAAGAAGGCTAGAGAAGAAATAGAGGAAGTGAAGTCTTGTAGAAAAGTTAAGACTCTAGAGTAAAAACCGGCTAAAGAGCTCCTGCCCCTTTAAGGTAGCCAAAAGTTCTAAGAATTGAAAAAGATTGGAAAAGGTAGAAGGCTGAGAAGCCAGTAGAGAGAAATCTTGGCAAATAAGTTACAGCAGTTGATATATCAGATGCTCAAAGACTAGACTAAGATGGCAGCTGATATAAAACAGCTGAGACACCAGGTGAATCTTATAGTTGAAGCAGGTAGATGCCATATTGACATGACAACTCAAATTGGGCAACTGGAAGATCAGAGGGTAAATCCCCTAGTTAATATCAAATGCCATAAACTTGGGAAGCTAGGCCATAAGAGAAAAATGTTTAAAAGGGAAAAGAACGCTAAATGCTAAAGAAAAGGAACAAAGAGCGTGTAAACCTCCAGGTGTATGTCCCGAGTGTAAAAAAAAAAACTTTCATTGGGTAAACAAATGCCGTTCTCAATTTGATAAAGATGGAATCCAGTTGAGCCAGAATCAGGACCTACTGGTAAATGAAAGAAATGAAAACAGTTTCTTTAACTTCATTTCAAACCAGTCTTAGAAAAACAACATAATTCAATTCTATGCCATGGGAGCAGTCTGCCAGCTTGGTTAGACCTGCGGTGCCTCAACATAAAACTGAGGAAATTAAGCCAGACCTATGGATGGAGGATAATTAGATTTAAATGTTTGTGGAATATTAAGTTATCTGAAGGGGTAACCCACCTCTTCTCAGTGGCTGTACTATAACTTGGGTCCAGCTATGGAGAATTAGAGCCAAAGTGGAAAGGGACACACTGCAGCAAGTGACTACTTTGGAAGAATGAGAGGTGCAGAACAAAGGGAGGGAATAGTAACAGACTTAAAACCACCTTTGTTCAAGGGAGCTCCATTAGAAAAAAAAATGGAATCAATTAGCAAAAATTCTGCTGGAAAAGCAACTTGAAAGCAGGGAAAACTCTGCTATCAGGAACTGAAGTGTGGGACCACTTAAGGACCGCGAGTAACAGAACCTTTGAGAGGAATTGAAGTGTGGGACCGTTAGTCCACCAGTAAGTCTTTTGAGATCTGTGAAGGGTGGATTTGTTAGATCCGCGAGGAGCAAAGCCTTTGAAAGGAACTGTGAAGTGCGGGACCATTAGTCCACGAGTAACAGTCTTTTGAGATCTGTGAAGGGTGGATTTGTTAGATTTGCGAGTAGCAAAGCCTTTGGAATAGCGAGAAAATTCTTGCTTGCAAAGATTGCAAGGAAAGCGCTATCTTTTATTCATCTGTTAAGTAAATATCAAAAGTTCTTACAGTTAAAGAAATGGTAAGTTCTCTCAGCAAAGATTTTTCTCAGTTTCTCAGTTTAAAAGGGCCTTTAAGGAATTAACATTACAATCATTTTTCCCTAGCAGCTGCTTAGTTTACATCTGTAATTGGGCTGCGTCATTTAAAGAGCCCATACCAGCCAGCGCCTGTGGCTTATGGAGTAGGGCGCCGGGCCCATATACCAAAGGGGGCGGGTTCAAACCTGGCCTGGGCCGAACTGCAAAACAGAAAAATAGCCGGGCGTTGTGGCGGGCGCCTGTAGTCCCAGCTACTCAGGAGGCTGAGACAAGAGAATCGCCTAAGTCCAGGAGTTGGAGGTTGCTGTGAGCTGTCTGATGCTACGGCACTCTACCGAGGACAATAAAGTGAGACTGTACAAAAAAAAGCCCATTCCATGATTTTGGTCTTCTGGGTACATACCTAGTAAAGGAATTACACGATCAAGTGGCAGGTCTATAGATCGAAGTACGCTCCAAACATCCTTCCAAAAGGAACGAATTACCATGCCTTCCCACCAGCAGTGTAGAAGGGTTCCCTTTTCTTCATATCCATGCCAACATCTCTGGTTTGGGGATTTTGTCATGTCTGCTCCCAACTTCTTAATACTCCCCCATGAGCGTGTTAGTTATACACCTCTCCTGGTTGCTTTTTTCTACATTATTTGGCCCCAAGCATGGACACGAGAACCCCACTAATATGATGAGTTGTAGGGTGGTATAACGTTTTACCAAAGGTGAGAGTCATTCAATTGCACATGGGATATTATTTTTATCTAAATCTGTCGCCTGTTAAGGTCCTTGGAGCGGTCCCCAGACAGCTGTCTTTCCATCAGCCATGCTCTGAGGACCCCTCTCTCCTCATGCTGCTACCTCCTCCCTTCCCTGAGTTCCAAGTGCTAACAAGGTTTCCTGGAAGGAGTCAGAGGGGAAATGAAACACTGCCTGGTACCTTCCTGGTATCTCCAAGCTGAGCGGAGTCCAGTTCACCCCCCTCTTCTTCCGAGACTAGTTAACATCCGCCCCCTTTACCATGCTTAGATACGTTCAATTCGCTGCCCTAAGCTGCAGGTTATAATGGAATTGTGAGTGACCCTCCCCCCAAATCTATTCTCTCTCATTTTAATGCTAATGAATGAAGGTTTATAATTATCCATAATGAGAGAAAACAGCAGCATCCTTCTCATAAAGAGATGTTTGAAAGCAAATATTTTTGGAGATGATATTAAAAGGCCCCTGTGGCTATATGCTGGGTCCTAACGTGTTAGGGCCTGGCCAATCTGTTACGGTGTGGCACCTCCTGGCCGCATTGCCACACTGCACTACATGTCCCAGCCCAGAATGTGTAGGACTTTCTCATCTGAGAGGAAGAGGCAAGGGAGGAGCAGAGCCTGGCCACATCCCTCAGGACAAAGCAGGTGACCTCTAACCTGCCTTAAAAAATAAAGGAATGTGTGGGTTTTCTCAGACTATATATTTCTCAGTGTATAGAAACCATTCTAAGATTCTGTGCAGGGAGAATCAAGTGGGAAGCAGCTTATGTCATATAATGAGCACTGAATTGGAGTCCAAAGAGTTAGTAGCATTTTCTTCCTACCTCAGACAGCCTTTGCACTTTGGGAAAGTTATTGACCTTTTCTAAGCTTTAGTTTCCTGATTTTTAACATTCAGAGTCTGGACTAGACACCCTCACACCCCTTCCACAGCTCAGAAACTGGGTAAAAGACTAGTATTTAAAGTTCAACATTGCACTTAGATTTAGAACCCTAATCATCTTGCTACAGGCTAGCAAGATTTTACATTTGAAAATAATGACTCTACAAATCAGTGTCCAAGGTTTTCCAGGACCTAGAGTAGACAAACCCACCGTGACCCTTTCCCACACCCCCAATGTCACCACCGATGTCACCTCTGAGCAGAGGTGGCATTCACTGTTTGCTGAGCTTTCTCACATACTTGAATAGATAACACAGCAGTTTCTAACCCAACAGGCTTTATAGGAACAAATCTCACTCTAGGCCTAGATTTCTTTCTGGGTTCTCACATGACCCTGTGTGGGAAAAGCAAAAGAGATTTCAGATCTTTGCAAGACCCATTCTAGGAAGTGATTTAAACATTGGCTGTATTTAATTTATCTTCTTTCTCTCAAATCTAGTCAACCAAAATTTTTTGGCAGCGTATTTACCAATCCAGAAAATAATTTGTTTTTATGTCTTTTAAGGTGGCCATGCAGTAATGGTGACCTCATAGACTGTTACAACTGGAACAGTTTATAGAAGTCCTTCAGTTCCTTATTTTCTTACTTGTGAAATGAAAACAGTTGCCAGGGAACTTCCTAAAAACATTGACCTCGGTTTCTACACCAAAATATTGAATCAGAATCTCATCAGAGACAAGGGAATCTGTACTTTTAACAAATATCCTTGATTTTCTCAAACCATATCAAGTTTGAGAAGCACTGATCTAGTCCCACGATTTTCTGTTACAGACAAGGGTGCTCATTTTGGTTGTGTATGGCACACAGGGAGGTGAAGAAGAAAAGATTTCACAGCCTTGTCAAGATAGCTGCCTAAAAGAATCAACTAATATGTACCCGTTATATAACAGAAATTGAAAATTATTCCTGAGGCTGAAACCTGCAATGTGAGCCTCTCAGCACCCAAAATTCTTAACTTTGCTGAACCTAAAATGGCACTAATTATTTTATGTTACTCACAGGAGTTGCCTTCCACATTCTCCTAACCTCAGTAACACTCTATAGGCCCATGTCAAATCAAGAGATGTAAGGCCACAAGCCACTGTAAGATTACTTTTAATAACATAGTATAGAGCCTAGAAACAACTTCCATGGATTTACAATCTTTGGAAAGTCTCAAGAAGGTTACTAGGACAACTGATTTTTCTCAAGAAGTATCAAATTCAAGTATCTCAAGAATGGAAGAAAAAGTATCCAATGTACTCAGCCCTACTATGAAGCTAATTTATAGCTTTTATGTGAAGGCTATAACCCAATTATAGCACAAGAATATGGGGAAAGAGGCAAGGGAGGGGAGGGGAGGGGAGAGGATTGGTGGAGGGAGGGTAATTGGTGGAACCACACCTATGGTGCATCTTAGAAGGGTACAGGTGAAACTTACTAAATTCAGAATATAAATGTCTTCACACAATAACTAAGAAAATGCCATGAAGGCTATGTTAAACAGTCTGATGAAAATATTTCAGATTGTATAGGAAACCAGCACATTGTACCCCATGATTGTATTAATGTAGACAGCTATGATTTAATTAAAAAAAAAGAACAAATTCACGTTACCCAAGGGAGGTCAGGGTCTGCCTAAACAAGTGAGGGCTTATAATCACAGCTGCCACCAGGTGGAGATAGTGTTCCATGCACTTTGATTACTTGACCGATTTCAGGGCTGTGGAGGTCAGTTTAATCCAGGCTAATAGAACCAAGGCCTCAGACCAACCTCATGACCCCTAGTATAGAAGAAGGCTGATCCAGGGTCAGGCTCATTTTTCACTTCACACCCTCAGATCAAGTGGGTCAACTTGTGCATCCAGAATGAGGTTTCACTAGGCCAGCCTCCCAGACGGAAAGGATTTGGAAAGGGCACCGTCTCCCTAGATGGGTCCAAAGTCTGAAGCCTCGAAACCGTGAAAGCTCCTGAAGATTTCCTGTTCCTAAATAACATACCTTCAGTTTTAGATTTAAGGCACGAGAAATCCTAATAGTGTATGACAGCTAGGAGAAAATCATATCATTGCTTTCGTATTTCTCCAAATAAAATCTTAATCATATTTTGTGCCTGGTTTCCATTTTCCATTATTAAAATGTTATTATTTTCAGGACGCCACTGAGAAAGACTGTTCTCTGCCAAGGTTTGGATCTCCTTTTGGGCAACACACTTAGCTCTTTCAGGAGATGTTAATCCGAGTAGGCTTTCATCATTCCCTCTAACGTGTTTGTAAATTTTCCTTTTTGATTATTCTAGTCAGGTAATGGTGAGCTCAGCAGAGTAAACACATGTGCAACTCCAAAGTTCTGTGCTTAATGTCAGTTATAAATTTCACCAACTAGCTAGAAAAGCAGCTATAATAAGGAATATTCTAATTAGTCTTAGAGGCATTAAGCTGAGAAAAATATGGAAATTTTTTTTTTCTTGCAGAGTTTGCTAATTGCCCCCAACAATAGGTATAAATCTCTCTTGTTAGACTTGCAGAAAATATATGGGTTTGATTTCCTCCTGGGACACTCTAGAAAAATAAAGGAAGCTGCAAAAGATTCTGTTGTGTACAGCTAGAAAGAACAGAGATGTGGTCGCTGAAATGAAAATACATAATAATATTCTCTCTACATACACACTCTAAAAACACTCTAGGGTTAATGGAGCTACTGTTTCCACGCTGCAATTCACGGTTGCCATAAATATTAATGCAACATCTATACCATATTTTAATTACAGTTTTAAACCTGCAAATGTAATACCTTGACTTTATAGTAGTCTTAAGGAATATATGGCCATATTTTATTCCATCAAGTATACATTTAGTACTTATAATGAATAATTAGAATTATTATCTAATTATTAATTAGAATAATTTTTGAGCAGCTAGTACTGTGAAGACTATTCAACTTTTTGCTGACAAAAGTTGAGGAGTTGTTTTAGTGACCAAAATATGAACGTAAGACCAATGATCTGCCAGTAATTCCGAAGAGATGTTTTTATAACTGTTTTAAGTTTGGCAGAATTACAGCAGGGAGAAAGATAAGTATTTGAAATGATTTTTATATCCCAGAATCAAGGCCTTCTTAATCCTCAGAGAACAGACACCTGATGAACAGCATGTAACTAACTTCTAACCCAGCTGAGTATGTGAGGAAGTAGCACCTTCCAAGGTCAAGTTCGGGGCCTGGTATTTGTCTATGTTGCTTTCCAGTTGCCAAAGCCCAGCCCAATTAGCAAGTCCTGCTGGTCCCTCTGGAGTTTTCTTAATCCTCTTTTGACCTCTCTAATTTGAATCATTCTGTGTCGTCAACAAAGATTTGACAATTGGGCCTCAGTGAAATCAGAAACTAGAATTGCAATTAGAGTTTCCTAATCACTGTGCATATTATATTGTTGCATGGGGAAAATATTGGAAACTAATTAGAAGAAAGGGGAATTGTCAATGTGCTTAATATTCCATTATTTTTTTTCTTTTAAAATAAGAGTTAAAGAAAAGTTTGATTGTCTTTAAGAGCTGCAGTTATCTACCAATGGGGACTGCTGAATATACATGATGTGGGAATTCAAAGTCAAGGAAAATATGCTTGAAGAAAAATAACATTACAACAAGAATTAGAGGGTTAAGACTCTAAGTTTTTTGAAAGAAATTTTTAGATTTTCTGGCTCTGGGCCCATTCGTTTATTTGTAAAGTTGTGAAAAATATGGCTCTTTTTTGGCAGGTGGTAAAGCTTTCTTTTTTTTAAATTTAATGTTTTTACTTCATATTCTCATTTATATGAAGAAGTCAAAACAAACAAAAACCAAACAATTAAATGGTTTAGAGCTACAGATAATCCAGGGCATCGAAAGCCCTCAATCTGTCGTGTGGGCATGTAGTTGTTTATCTGTTGGTTTCATAATAGTATTGGGTTCCTTGGATACCTGCTGTTCCATTCTCGTGCTACTTTGCGAAGAAGAATGTGCTTCTACAACTACTGGGCACAATGTAAGGATATACAGCACACCCCCTGGGTGAAGGGCTCAACTACAACTTGAACTTCACCTAAGAAGCCCAAACAATGTAACCTAATCATTTCTACCCTCATATTAATTTGAAAGGAAAGGAAGAAAGCATACAAGGTACTATTAATAAAAAGCCCTAAATCTGAAAGAGCAGTTTCATCTGAGTCAGGAAGAGTCCAATGAGATGAGGTGGACACACCATGGGAAAGAAAAACGGCACCAGATACTTGTTAAAAATGGTAGGAAAGACTCGGTTCAAGACTATTGTAATGTGGCTTGAGACGGTGCAGTAGTCCAGAGAGACTGGACTCAACTGCACTGGCACACAGGCCCGGAGGTTTTCAGCACTGAGGTAAGGCAGAGAAACAGATACCCAGGAGGTGAGGCAAGAGATCAGGCTTCAGGGTTTGCGGACTGGCGTTTAGAGAAGTCGGGCTCCTGTGCTGCACCGAGACTGGGGGCAGGAGCCCTGCGTCCCTGATGATCACACTGCAAAGGGACGCCGCCGGCTCCTTGAGAAAGACGTGCATTCCTGGGCTAGAGCAGATTTACATCTCAAAGGGCAGGTTTCTAAATGTAAATGCTCTGAGAAAAGGAGGGGAAGAAACTAGATTTAGTCAAGCTGCAGGGAGCTTACAGACCTTTAGGTCAACAGGAGGCTGCAGAGGTAAGGCTAAGACCTGGTTTTCTGAAATTAGGTGGATAGGTTGCCAGTCTTATAGCGTTGTATCAGGATGCCTTCCATACACATGATGAATTGTCAGTATTTAGCACAAGCAGAAGCTGTACTGAAAGTATTAGAAATTAATAGAAAGTAAATGAATACTATTTAACAGAAACAGAAAGGGTATTGAAGTGTACTTAGTCAAAGTATTGATATCGTCCCATCGCAGCAGAAAGGGTGCCACGCTCTGCCTGGGGTCAGTGGTGTTGCCTTCCTGGGTGACACGTGCCGGAATCACTTTTCTGGCTGTATTCAGTCTCTCCAAAGTAAAGGGCAATAATTTTTATCCCTGATTTGCTGAGAGTTACTGAGGAGGTTCAGGCAGCGAGGACATTAATTGTTTCTTCCTAATATCACAATAAACTCTCATTCCCTAAAGCTGTGTGGCTCCCTAGAACTCAGCTGTGTAGGGGAGATCACTCAACACTTTCAACACTCAACACTTTTCAGGTCCCCAGGGTAACACTGAGGCTTTATTGTTGCAAATTGACAAATCCCCTCCCATCTGTCTGCGCTGAGTGTGTGACTGCAGTGGCAGTGCCCTAGATGTTTCCCTAGTGGCCTAATAGAATTAATGTGCCTCCCTGAGCATTTAACTTCATGCTAAGGAGGGGCTCGGGCTGTGGGGAAATCTGCCTAGTAAAGAAATTCTTGGTTGTACAATACTCTGTGCTTTCCAGGCTGTGGTCATGGCTTTGTCTGCAGAGACTCTGACAGCCCACCTGTGCCTCACTAACATCACAGGGGCTCTGGGAAACTAACATTTAGAGAAAGGAATGGAGCCAGTAGACAGAGGTGGTATCTCACAAAGCTTCAGAGTCTTTATGAACCACGGGCAATGCTGTGTGTGGTCGGTGAGCACAAGGGCAGGAGAGGTTGGGGGCAGCAGCCAGCCAGAGGGACCCCAGGAAGAGGTCCCCATTCTAGGGGAATGCACAACTCCTCTTACTCAGATCTCTCAAGGTCAGAGGAAATGAAGAAGAGGCGGCTGAACAAAGATTACAGAAGATGCCCTTCCAGGGAGGTTGTGCACAAGTGAGGCTCCAAAATAACGCCTCATTTGCATAAGGTCTCCAAAAGCAAAGAAGCGCCTGCACCCCTCTCTCCTTCTGTCCCGGGGGTAGATGACAGCCAACCCACAGGAGCAGCAGCACTTGCAGGGGGTGCTGCTGTGCGCTCCCCGCCACACTTACGTTGGGGGCTGCTAGCCAGTTTGAGGTCTTCTCTGTACACATAATCACTCTGTGTGGTTCTGGGAAATGGCCCCCTCAACCCAAACCCCTTCTTGAATGAGGAGACCCCATATTCCTGGCCACAAACTTATCCTTGGTTCCTTTCGTGGCAGACACAGGGTGGCCCAGTCATGGTGTCAGCCACGTCTCACACAGCACGAGTCGGTGGAACCCCTGGATCCCACGTTTAGTGACCTTACACACCAAGCTCTGGTGAGCTCAGATAATACCCAGTCATAGGCAGAGTGATGGCTCATGCCCCTAAATATTAAATACTCCAGAGCAGCAAGTGGGGAGTGAAGAGATCCTCCTGTCTGTGCCTGCCTCCCTCTTCCATCTCATTACTAAAAGAATTTGTAATACAACCAAGTCTGCACACATGATAGTCAGGTAACATACATAAGAAATTCTTCGTAGTTCAGAAAGCAGCTCGGTCTCTCTTAGGCTTTCCTCCTACCTCACCTTCAACCTCCAAAGAGACATTTTGCCATCGACATTCTAAGCAATATGATCATTGAGAGATGAACATTTCAACCTGTTAGGTTTTTAAATACACATGTTGGTTTCAAAAATTACAATGATACCTTAATATGTCTGGTTTGCGTATTCATTTCCCCACGATTAGGACAGATTGCAGTTTTTAATAGTCTGTGAGTGTGTCTGCATATACACACAGAAAGCCTGAGTTACAGAGAGCAGATTGCCTATATCTGTATAGCACTTCTTCCAGAAAACCAGCAAGCAAACACCCTCTCCCTTACCCCTCTTCCTATTCTCCTGCCAAGCAGGAAAGTAGAGAAGTCTCCCATGGAAGACAGACGGCCAAGGAGGATCAAACCTTAGAGGAAAACATTCACCATGAGAGGGGAAGAGAAAAGAAGTGTTTTACAAAGAAAAGAAAAAATCCAAGAATAAATGTAAATAAAGCAAAAGACAAAATCTCTAAAGGGAAAATCGTCTGCCCTTGATGTCATCATGAGCACAGAAGTAGACATAAGATGTTCTAATGCAGATGAGAGCTCTAGCAGCGTAACCTGAAACAGAGAGATAATGAGTTTCAAAGGGAAGACTTTCCGATGTTTAGTGGTGGAAGTTAGAAAGGGTTAAAGTTTAAAGTACATCTGGACTGATCCAGCCAGATGTTCTCATTAGCAGTGCTATACTTTGGACGTATCTCCAAAGTTCATGTATTATAAACCTTATCCGTAACACGGGGGTTTTGGGAGGTGAGGCCTAATGGGAAGTGTTTGAGTTATGGGATGCTGCCCTCATAAATGGATGGATGCTGTTATCTCAGAAGTGAGTTTGTGATTGGGGGAGTGGATTCTCAGTTCAGCTCCCTTTACTCTCTCTTTCACCCATACGATCCCTTCCGCCATGTTGTGACACAGCCAGAAAGCTCTTACCAAATGTCAGAGCCTTTGGTCTCGAACTTTCCAGCCTCCAGAGCTGTGAGGAATAAATTCTGTTCTGTGGTGCTAATTCTGCAGGTGTACGGGATCCATTACCTATGTGGCCATGGTGGCCTCTACCCATATTTCAAGGGATGTATGGAGAACCCTGGCATGGAAGAGAAGTCTGCACACATAGTTCTCACTGAGCAGTGCCTGATGGAGCCCTGGCCCCACCCTAGAGCTTTAGAACCACTAGCATGTAGCCATGGCCTGGGAAAGCTGCAAACATGAGGCTTCAAACCATAACAGCTGCTGTGTGGGCTGGGCCCAGCAAAGCCATAGGGGTGTAGCTGCCAGGAGCCTTGGGGGCCTAACACCTACCCCAGTATTCTGGAGTTTGAAGATTTCATGTTCATCCTGCTGGATTTTGGACATCCTTGTGAATTTCTCTCTTTTTTTTTTTTTCTCATTTCTCCCTTTTGGAATGACCCTGTCTAACCTGTGCTTGGCCTATACATGCACTTTGGAAGCATGTAACTTATTTAACTTTGCAGGCTCACAGATAGACGGGAATTTGCTTCAGATAAATCATGCCTTCAGTCTCACCCATATCTTATTTAGATGAGACCCTAGACTTTGGATTTTGATTTGTAGCTAGAAGGAGTTAACAGTTTGGGGGCTAATAAGATAGATTGAATGTATTTTCCTTATCAGAAAGATATGAATTTTGGAGGTCAGGAGAAGAATGATGTGGCTTGAATATGTTCCCTGAGATACATGTGTTGGAAACTTGGTCCCTCCTCTGAGGGTGGTTGGAAATGGGGCCCAGTGGGAGATTCTTGGGTCATGTAGGCATTGCTCTCATAAATGGATTAATGCCATTATCTCAGGAGCAGGCTCACAATTGCAGGAGTGAGTTCCTTATGAAAGGATGAGTTCAACCCTCTCTTTCTTTCTCTCTCTCTCTCACCCATGTGATACTTTCCACCATGTTCGACACAGGAAAAGGCCCGTACCAAATCTCACTGCCTGGATCTGGTCCTTTCCAGCCTCCTCCTTTCTTCTGTAAGAAAATAAACCTCTGTTTGTTATAAATTACTCAGCTTCAGATATTCTGTTATAGCAGCACAAAATGGATTAAAACACTTACATGCCTCACTCATAGCCATATACTGTATTAGCTGCAGAATTACGTCTAGAATGCGGGTGGGCTAATTTCCAGTCCCAGATGATTTCTGTTACCTAACCCCATAAAAGGGACAGGAACGTCTGATTCTACAGGGGATTCCAAAATTCTGCAGCATAAGCTTACAGAACACGTAAGATCAACTTTGTGTACTTTTATGTATAAATATGACCTAACACCTAAGAGCTAAAAATTATTGCCCAATAATAATAAATAATAGCTAATTATTACCTACCTAACACAATAGTAATAATTCTAATCGCTTTTTATTTTTTTTCAAATTTAGAAGAGCTATTTTGAGATGATTTGCTAGGCCTCTTTAAACTTTTATCCTAGGAAATTTGAATCGGGGCTGTAATATTTTTCTCTTGATAAATTTTCCTTAAGCACAGCATTCACTATTTCCCACTCATCAATATTTTCGAAGATAGATGGTGTAGTGTTCACATATTGAAGATGGTACTGAGGCCTGGTGCTGTGAGTACATGGAAAGCAGAAGTCACTTCTGTCTTGTCCCTCTTGCCTCAAATGAGACGATAATAAATCCAAAATGGCAGGCTTAGTGTACAGAGGTGCTTTGTAAGGAGAAGCCTCACATTTCTGACTTGATATGCTAGAAGGCAATTGTAAGGTAAGCAATGTGTGTCACACCCTCTCCCCGATCTACAGCCTCTGGCTTCTCCTCCTCAGTTACTGCCCATGTGGGGCTTTGCTGCAGATGGCTGGGAGGCCGTTGGGGAAAGACATACGAAGTCATTATGAGAGCACTGATGAGCACAGCAGTGTAAACAGAAGTTTCCCAAAAAGGGATTTGGAGGAAAGAGGATTTACTCCAGTAAACACTTTCCAAACAGGGGAGACACAGCCTTTGGTGTGAAACGAAGGAATTACCAGACCTGTTATGAAGGACACCCTCAGCAAGTGTCAGTTTTGTGTATCAACTTGACTGGGCCATGGGGTACCCATGCATTTGGCCAATGTCATTCTGAGTGTGTGTGCGTGTGTGTGTGTGTGTGTGAAGGCATTTCTGAGTGAGGTTAACATTTGAATGGACTAATCGAGTAAAGCAATTGCACTCTGCCTAACGGGGTAGACCCCATCCAATCAATTCAGGACTGAAATAGAACAAAAAGGCTGAGTAAGCAGGAATTTATTCTGCTTGACTGAGCTCAGATTCATCAGTCTGTTCCTGCCATTAAATGAACTCTTCTTGGGTCTTGAGTATCTCAAGATGCTTAAAGGAATAAGCATGAGGTTCTCATTCTAAAGTAGAGTATCTCAGCACGGTCTTACATAAAGAGAAGGAAATGGAATTCCTGCATTCCTTCAGGACCATATTGGAAGAAAACATTCTGACATCTGGAAACTTCTCATGGCAATACCGTTGGTCAGGGTGAGTGGAAAACTCTCGATTTCCTTCAGTTATTCTCCCAGGTGGGAGCCACAGCTCGCCTTTGAGCAGAGTTACCTGCTTCTGTTCTCCTGAGTGATTTTTTGTTCTTTGCTGTTGCCTCTCTGCTACAGAATTAAGAAGACTTCACCTTCACCCTACTAGAGCTGTTATCCAGAAAGGATCGTCTGGCTTAAAGGGGAGGTGACTTTTGTGTGTTGCTTTTGTGTGTGCTTTTCCTGAACCACCTTTCCTCTCAGACAAGTTCCCTACAATCTCAGTCATGTGCACCCCAGTGCACCCTATTAATTGGAACCTTTATGTGCCCACCTATTATGTCTCTGGATTTGTGATTCATTTTAACAGGTACATCTAGGTCAGTGACAAAAGGTGAAGGCAATTACCATTCAACTCACTGAACTCTAAGTCTAGATCCTAGTGTTCCAACTCTTATAAAATCTGTACTGAAATATTAGCAGAGTGGTCCCTCCTTACCCATGGTTTTAGCTACCGACAGTCAACTATCATCTGAAAATGGCCTGAGAAAGAGAGAGAGAGACCACATTCACATAACTTATATTATAATGTATTTTACAATTGTTCTTATCACTTCTTGTTAATCTCTTACTGGCCAAAATTATAAATTAAACTTTATCATAGGTATGTCTGAATAGAAAAAATTATAGTGTATACAGATGGTGCCTGACTTACAATGGTAGAAGTGACACATATTCAGTATGTTCCTCAACGGATCAGGGACTGACCAGTAAGTCAAGGAGCTGTAGTGGACTATAGTAAGTCTGGAGCGTGTGTACAGGGTTTGGTATTACGCTGCCTCTGTAGCTTCAGACATCTGTTGGAGTCTTGGAATGTATCCTCCATGGATAAGGCAGGGGAGGACAATTGTTCATTTGCAAGGACTTCAAAATGTAATTAGGGAAAGAAGAAAATAAAAATCATTCTGTCTTCACAAATGAATTAGATCATTATAGTTCATATATCTAAAGACTTAATCAAGACATTCCCCTGTCAAACCTTTCCCTATCTTCTTATTAGTTACAAAATATAGACCAAAACATAGACAGTGATCAAGGCATTTTACAGTGTGATGCCTCAGCCTGCCCATCCAACCTCATTAACTGCATTACTTCACTTCAACCCCAGTTGCTGGTCACTCCAGGTCAACAAGACTCTCTTGACCACAGTGTGTTTTTCATACATCTGTACCTTTCCCAATTTCCCTCTGCCACTGGAAATTCTCTGATCCTTTGCTACTCAGTTTGGGTATTGAGGGTCCTAAGAAGCCTGTTCTATACCCCATTTCACCTCCTCCCCTCCCAGAAATTCATTGTTTCCTCTTCTCTGACGTTTCCATGGCACCTCGTTCATAGCTTTATTAGAGCATTTCTGAGTCACACCTTCTTTGCAGGTCTATCTCCTGCCCAAATGATAAATTCCTAGAAGACATAGGGTCATTTCATATTGTCCTTGCATCCTTTGAGTTTTAACCCACACTTCCATATGTTTGATACCCCTGAAATGTTTCTATAATTGGATTTACATAAGTGTCCAAGAGCGTTCTCTGTGATTTCACTTGATGCCCACAGCAATTGCATTAAATATGATGAATAAGGTTCTATAATTGAGTCCATCAGAGCAATTAAGGCAACTGTATAATCCAGGATTCTCCAGAGACACAGAACTAATAGGACAGATGGATGGATGGATAGTGAGAGATTTATTTAGGAGAAATGATGCTGTAATTATACAGACTAATGAGGCCCTTGATATGTCTGTCGTTTGTTGGTTGGAGGCCCCAGGATGGTGGTAGCATGGCTTAGTCTAAGTCCTCAGGCCTCAGAACCAGAAAACATGATAGTGTAACTCTCAATCAAAGACCGACAGGTTGAAAACACAGGGGCCACTGGTGCAAGTTCCAGGGTCAAAAGGCCAGAAAGCCTGAAGTTCTGATGTTAAAGAGCAGAAGAAGAAAAGTGTCCCAGCTCCAGAAGAGAAAGGAAAATAATTTGCCTTTCTTCTGGCTTTTCATTCTATCTGAGACCCCAGTGAACTGAGGGGAACCCATCCACATTGAAGATAAGTCTTCGGGGCGGCGCCTGTGGCTCAAAGGAATAGGGCGCTGGTCCCGTAGGCCAGAGGTAGTGGGTTCAAACCCAGCCCAGCCAAAAATTGCAAAAAAAAGAGATGAGTCTTCCCCACTCCGTCTACCAGTGACACACCAGCCTCCCTGGGAAAGACCCTCACAGACACTCTAGGTAGTGCTTCACTGGCTAATCCAGTCAAGTTGACACCTAAAATTAAGCATCACAGCAGCCAAGCACCAAAGAGAGATGAGTGATTTCCCTAAAGGTCACATGGCCAGTAAATGGGGAGTCAGCAGTAATGCCTGGGTCCCCAGTCCCCAGACTCGAGCTGCGCACCCTCCTTACACAATATCCACTGACAGGTAGGGACAGTGAAGAGCTAAGGACTCTGGAAACCCAACATTTGTCTTGCCCTTGGCAGTGTCAGCAGCACCCCATGCACTTCACCTCCAGTCGCACACAAGGACTCCTATGTTCTCTCCCTCTTCTAAGAAAGTTTCAGAGATGCCAAATCAACAGGATGGACACTGAAAGATCACTTTCATTTCTCACGAATTCAAAAACATCTTACTATGGTGGCTGCTTCCTGAATCACTGAGCAGGGGCTTTATTAGGGAGGATTCTCTGTTCGTTCTATCAAAGCAGCCTTGCTCCTTGGGCATAAACAAAACCCTCCCTTCTCTCTCTAAATTGGCCTGTGAGCCAGCCTTGTATGAATAAGGACTTGTTAGCTTTGTCTTCGATTGCGGCTCTTTCTCTGGAGGTTGCAGCTACTTAAAATTCACTTGTTGCTCTTTAACTTCACATCTAGCTTAAGGCTAACATTTGAATTTCTAAAACAAAACCATGTGCCCAAAATAAGCTTAGGGAGAAAACAAGACAAGCCAAATAAATGGGAAAGTCTCCAAACTAAACAGAGGCATTACAATGCTAATGCTTCAACTTTTTGAACTAACCTGAAAATAATCTATGCTGAAGATAAGCTCATGATGACTGAGATGTTCTCTTCTATATAGCCTTAAGAAAGAGCAGACAATCGCCTCAGATGAGGCATTTGTTGTTTCTGCTCCCAGGATCCACACTCAGATATTCAGACTGAATTTCTCTAGAAAAGAGCCCCTGCTTCCCAGGTGCCTCTAATGTGCACCCAGGACTGTGAAGCCACATGGACAAAGCTCAGAGGCTCTTGAGCAAGGCCTGTGCTTTCTACTTGTCCCACCCACCTCCTGCCTTTTCTCTGTAGTCCACACGCATGCACACACACTCCTACCCACCCCAAATTTCATTTATCAAAAGTCGATTACATTCGATCAGAAAGTTGAATTGTGGCTTTTGTATGAGGAACCATGACTGCAAACACAAAGAAGAAACTCTCCCTTACCCCAAGAAGTTCCCAGCCTAGATGTAGAGAACATGAAGTGTGGAAATGGAGCAACTCATGGGGGAAAGTTCTTTATCTAAAAAGTGACCAACTTCCAGCCGGGCATTGTGGCTCACACCTGTAATCCTAGCACTCTCTGGGAGGCTGAGGTGGGTGAATTGCCTGAGCTCAGGAGTTTGAGACCAACCTGAGCCACAGTGAGACCCTAGCTCAAAAAACTAGCTGGGCATGGGGGCAGACACCTGGAGTCCTAGCTACTTGGGTGGCTAAGGCAAGAGTATCACTTGAGCCCAGGAGTTTGAGGTTGCTGTGAGCTATGACACCACAGCACTTGACCAAGATTGACAAAGCGAGACTATGTCTAAAATAAATAAAAATAAAAAATGATAACCTCCAGTTGGTTCATGGTTCTGACCTTTCTTTGTACCAGCATCACATCCCGGGTTGGCTTGTGTAATATGTGGTCTGTGGAAGATGGACATAGAAAGCATGTCTAATAACTTAAACGCGCATCCTATATGTCCGCTTCCCACTGCGACTCCTGTTCATAGTTCATGGATGTGTAACATAAACAGAAATGATTCCTGAATCAACAAAGCTTCCATGAAAGCACAGCATGACACTGCCAGCTCTGTGGGCCCGTCTTACCACCCATCAGGAACAGGATTGACACTGCTGTCATTATCCCTGAGTTGGAAGGGACATTCACACTTACTGAGGCTACAACTAAGAAGGCAAACCAACCCCTCAGCAATTCCAGGTGAATGAATACAGGCAAAAATGAAAGACAAAAATGTCTTACATGAGAAGCTAAGGCTACAACTGCAATTAATAGGAAACACCGGATTCCGTGTGACAGCAAGTTCCCTCCACCTTGATGGAAAGTGTGACCAGTACATGTGCAGAGAAGTGACTAAGGAGGGGCGACACTGAACCTTCATAGGGCACCAAATCCAAGATACAAAAAGCTATGGTGGCCCCAAACATGGAGTCCATTTGGAGTAGAGCCAGGAGAAGAATAGAGAGCCACAGCATCAGCCCTAGATTAATCTCAGACTCCATTCTGCTGCCACTACCTACAAGGGACAATTTACAGGTAAAACATTCTTCCAGAAATGTAACATTTTCTCTGATAATTTCCATTTTCTCCTTTGGATCAGACTGTAGTTCCACAGACTCTATGCAAATGCACAGCTAACTCTAGATAATGAGAAACCTCAGACTGTTTAGAGGAGAAATATCATTAGTATAGGTTCAGAGAATTCCTTATAAATTATCTCACATTTAAAATAGTGACACCTAAAAAAATAAAAAAATAAAATAGTCACACCTTAGCGAGAAGGCCTCTGTTGGGCACCCACGTTAAAGCAGTTACTATGGTAGGCACAAATGTTAAAAAGGTAGAATGAGATAGAATCCCATTAAATATTTATAATTACAAATTATTTTTTTAAATCTGAATGTATCTCAAGAAGCCCGTCTGTCAGAGATTCTGGAGGGAGCCACAGTCTGTCATTACCCGGCAATGTATTCATGCAGTAAACTTTTGCCAAGCCAAGTGCCAGGTCCTGTGCTTAGGCTGGAAATGTCAAGAGGTCAGCACAAGGCCAAGGCCAAGATGCCACACAGCTGCTGGCCGATCATTCTGATAGATTTCTTCTCTCTCTCTCTCTCTCTTTTTTTTTCCCACTTGTGGTAAAAGTATATAACACAGAATTTACTATCTTAACCATTTTTCAGTGTACAGGGCAGAGTGTCGAGTACAGTCATAATCACTGCAACTCTGAAGCTCTATGCCCATTAAGCAACAGCCCCTTCTAGGAGCATCCAGAGTAATCATATGCAAAGAAACAGAAAATAGGCAATTGCCAGGGCAGTGGAAATAAGGAGCTGGTGCCTAATTTCATTTTAAGTCTCAGCTCTCCCTTTGGCTCTTGTGGCTCCTTTTCACCACCCTGAAGGACAGCCCTGGCTCTGGAAGTGCTATTTCCTACCCGACTCCAAACACGCCCAGTCCTACTTGCTCCCAGGCTCCACTCCCCTGGATCTGCCTTCTCGTCTTTTTCCTCTCTGTTTTGTGCTCAGTATGTTCTTTGCTAACTTACTTGTTTCTGCTTTTCATGGGCTGAAACCACCCCACCTCTGAAGCATCCATTCCCCATGCCTGGCCCAGCTGATTGTCCTCTTATTCCAGGACAGTCGCTGTTGACCTTGACCCCCTTCCAGCATCCTCCATATAATCACGTACCACATACTCATTTTTCTCCCCAAATTAAAAGCCATAGTCATATATTTTGAAAAATGCTTCAGACTCCACCTATACATTACAAGAAGTAGGGAGCAGTGAATAA
Source organism: Arctocebus calabarensis (assembly GCA_963573935.1). Taxonomy (NCBI): domain Eukaryota; kingdom Metazoa; phylum Chordata; class Mammalia; order Primates; family Lorisidae; genus Arctocebus; species Arctocebus calabarensis. Next base: position 49,572 of record CAUYON010204725.1, on the reverse strand, counting down.
ATCTTAGCCAAGAATGAACAATCTCAAAAATGTTGTAGTTCTCTACCCAATATGTGAGGATGGCGTGATCTCCAGCACATGGCTGTTACAGCAGGACAAATGCTCTAGGAAATGTTATTGATAATTACGTGTAAATTTAAGTACCTCCAGATAATTCCAAGTATCAGCTTCAATGCAAGACTTTACCTGCCAGAAGTATCTATTTATGGTTTAACACTACATCTCTGACATTTTGACGTGTACATATTCCATCAGTCTGATAACACTGCCACCTCCCTGTGAGTCACAGTGTCACTAACTCAGAATTAAACATGTTGCTAAACTACTTTATAGACTTTGCAAAGCACATAGAAGCTGTTTGACAATTACCCCCAGGAAGGCAAATAATCAGCACACTTTGATTCCTTTATTATTAACCATTATAAAATTATATGCTGTGATAAACGTAGGTAACAAACACATTGATTTTTATAAGACTCCTCAGGAAGCAAATACATATACTTGATATAAGAAACCCACAGGAGGCCTCTCCATGTTCCTTTGTGTCTTTAATTTGCTCAGAGCTGCTCCGTGCATGATGTGGGTTTTCATCTGTCAAGTTACAGGGTTGATTACTGAGTCAGGGAAAAATCATTGCCCATCGCCTTAACTACTACTACAATAATACAGACTGTCTTACACAGGATGAGAATCATTTCTTTTTTCCTGCTCTGTTGTTAAAAGACTAGTTTCAACCTAAACAGTTGTATTTCTCTCCCTATTTGTACTTTTATGCTTGTTTAGTGCTGGTTAGACAAATAAGTAGGCACCCAGTTGGCACCAAAGTGTGCTTGGGGAAGCCTTTAGTGTTTTTGTTCTGCTTTTTGTTCTTTTGAGACCATTGTGCTAATATTTTTCCTTACTTGAAATATGCAACCTTTCTTTATCAGTATACGTGTGACTAGGCCCAATACTTATCTTGGGATCCCAAAGATAATTTTCTAAATATTTTCATAATCCCTTTTTAAGTCTTTACCTAATTGTCCTATATCTGCATCGGCCCCTTGTTGCACAAAGGGATACACTGGACTGTTCAGTAGCATAAAGTATTTTTTGTCCAATATGGTTAAAGCTATTTTTCACTGAAGCTTGCAACAAAGACATGAAAAATGACCTGTGATAAATTTGTTGTAGTAAAAAATAAAACAAACAAAAAGCATAAGGAGATCACATAGTAAAAATCAAAAGATCACAAGTGTTAGTAGATTTGAGGTCAAATCTAACTTGGCCAACTAATACCTTTCTAGCTATGTCAGTTTATGTTGTATTTTTTCTTCTAATTTGATCTTGAGGTCTCTCTTTGGAGAGTTGCTGTGAATTCCAGCCCTGCCCTGATGGGGCTTCATGAGATTTGGTCATAGATATTTACAGCGTGCCCTTCACAGGATACTTCTTTGTACTGGCCAGACTGCCTAATGCCTGCGCACCTGACCCATGGCCAGGTGTCCCTCCAGGAAACTTAATGATACTGGAAGATGCGCTTTGTGGTTTGCTATTGTCTGAACGTTTGTGCCCCCTCTAGGATTTATAAATTGAAAACCAATCCCTAACATAGTGGTATTAAGAAGTGGGGCCTTGGGCAGTGCCTGTGGCTCAAAGGAGTAGGGCGCAGCCCCATTTGCTTGAGTTGGCAGGTTCAAACCCAGCCCTTACCAAAAACTGCAAAAAAAAAAAAGAAAAAAGAAAAAAGAAGTGGGGCCTTTGAAAGATGATTGGTCACAGGGGCAGAGCGTCATGAATGGGATTAGTACCTTGATGCAAGAGGCCCAAGGGAGCTTGTTCTCTTCCTCTGCCATGTAAAGACACAACTGCAGGTTTCCCTCTGTGTAGCAGAGGGCATCTTCACCTGACACCAAATCTACTGTGACGTGATCTTGGACTTCCCAGCCTCCAGAACTAAGAGCAGTAAATTTTTATTGTTTACAAATTACCCATTCTAAGATATTATTTTGTTTTGGCAGCCCAAACAGACTAAGACATGGTTGTTGTCTGCTCTGTGTCCAGTTTGTTCTTACCAAGATAGCCACTTTCTAGAAGATCCCCAACTGGGAGGAGAATAAGATCCAGATGTATCAGTCGGGTGAGACACAAGAGGAGGCAACGCAACAAAAACATAAAGTAACAGAAGTAGTGTACTGCTAACAGGTCCAGAGAGGAAAAGGAAGCATGCCTGTCAGGGCCCACAGGAAAGGGGAGGAGTTTGGGACACACCTGCCCCACCAGTAGTAGGCAGCAAGCAAGAGAGCAAGGGATCTGTGAGCTGAAGCCTTTTCAAGGTCTGGGAAATCCCTAAGCAGGTCTCCTGCAGAGAGTTCTAATTGGTGGGTTTACAGCAAACAACACCTGCTCTGTGGAGTCACACTGTGACAAAGGTGGTCACTGTGGCATATCTGTGCAGTCCATGGAGGAGTTTGTATGAGTCAAGTGGCTGTCCCAGAGAGAAGTGTTCCCTGGGAGATGGTTGTGTAAAATATTATAGATATGCAGACTGGGAGGAGGCAGTATGAGGAAATCCAATTTATATTCCAACTGGATGCCAAGGCAACATAAAATTACAAAAATTAACTATACTTTAGGCAAGGGAACTTAGTTTTAGTATTCTAAGTTATAAAAATTATAGCTAAATAGTAGATGTCTAAGTCAATTCAGGCTACTATAGCAAAATACCATAGACTGGATGGTTTATAAACAAGAGAAAATTATTTCTCCCAGTTTTAGAGACTGAGATCTGGTTGTTAGTATAGTCATCCTTCTTCTGGGCTGCAGACTGCCAACTCCTTATAGCCTCACATTGGAAAAAGAATGAGAGAGTTCCCTGGGTTCCCTTTTATAAGGGCACTAATTCTATCCACAGGGACTCCACCCTCATGACCTAATTGCCTCCCAAAGGCTTCACCTGGTAATAAAATTGCATTGGGAATTAGTGTTTTGTTTGTTATATGAATTTGGAGTAGTGTCTAAAATTTAAGGGTTTGCTATGGCACTAAGCTAAGTGCTTTGTAGATATTAACTGCTTTTATTCTTGCAATACTCCTGCCTGGTAGGTATAATTCTTATGGACATTTTACAGAAAAAGGAAATGAAGCCACAGGGCCATTAGCATTGTTTATGGAGATGCACAGTAAGTGGTAAGGCAGAAGTTTGAACCCAGGCAATTTATTACAGAGTCTCTGCTTTAACTATTTGTCTCCCTGTCTGAGACACCTACATTGCAATTAAGTAAGGTAGCACATGAAAGTCCATCTCACTGTGCGATTCATAAGTGTTTTTTCCTGCTTAAAAAAAAAAGATAATAGCAGTGATATACTATAAGAATGATTGTTCTTTATATCATTCAATATATATTCAAAAGATATTAATAAAGATATAGAAATATGATCAAAAACAGTTAAAAGATAGGCCTGACTGAACCATAAAATTCATATTATGAAAAGGGGGTAACAGTTGTGGGAGGATTTGTATTTTATTTTCAGATAGAAATTTTCTGGATTTCTATCCATTGAAAATACTCATTTGCATGATATATTTTGGTCAAATCCAGAAATACTTCTGGTTCCCAGTATTCCAGTTGCACTTCATCTCTTTCTCTCCTTCTCACAAAATGGGAGTGTAAACTGGTAAAGCCACTACAGAAAACAGTGTGGGCGTTCCTAAGAATTTAAAAGTAGAATTTTCGATAAGAAGGATATAGCAGTCCTTCTTCTGGTGTACCATTGTACTTTGCTTAACTATACAGAGATGTTCTGAGTAACATGTAGGCAATTTCATCATTGTGCGAGTGTCACAGAGTATGCTTACCCAAACCTAGAAGGCACAACCTACTACATGCCTAGACCATATGGTACAGCCTATTGCTCCTGGGCTACAAACCTGTGTAGCGTGTCACAGTACTGACTGCTGTAGGCAATTGCAGCACAGTGGTGAGTATTTGTGTGTCTAAGTATATCTAAACATAGAAAAGATGATGTGTTATTCCTTACAATGGCTATGACATCGCTAGGCAATAGCAATATTTTAACTTCATAATAATCTTATGGGACCACCATTGTGTATTTGGCCATCATTGACCACAATGGCACTATGTGGCCTATGACTATATATGCCAAGGAAGTGAAATCAGCATACTGAAGAGATGTCTGCACTCCCATATTTATTGCAGTGCTATTTACAATAGCTGAGATGTGGAAACAACCTAAGTGTCCACGGACAGATGAAAACATGAAGAAATCATGGTGTAGGTGTGCACAAGGGATTACTATTCAGCCTTAACAAAGAAGGGAATCCATGCTGTCTACAACAATGTGGATGAACTTGGAGGACATTGTGCTAAGTGAAGTAAGCCAGACACAGAAAAATACTCACTTATATGTAGAATCTAAGAAAGTTGAACTTGTAGACTCAGAGAGCACAATGATGGTTACTAGGAGTAGGATTGGGAGGAAAAGTGGGGAGCTATTGGCCAAAGGATACAAAATTTCAGTTAGGTAGAATGTATAAGTTCTAGGGATCTAATGTACAGTATGAGGACTATTACTAAAAATACTGTATAGTTTGCTTGAAATTTCCCAAGAGAGTAGATCTTAAGTGTTCTCACCGTACACACAAAAATGGTAACTGTGTGAAGAGATGGTTATATTTATTACTTTGGCTGTAATAATCAGTTTGTTACATATAGATGTATCTGAAAACATCATTCTGTATGAAAACATCATGCTGAAAAATATATTTATACAACTTCAATTAAATATTTTTTAAATAAAGTATGTAAGATGGGCAAGAGAGTAGAGGAATGGTACTTATTATAGAGGTTATTAAAGCCAATAACTAGAAGCATGAATGATTAATACTTACTATAATAACCAATTACTTGTGAGTCATATCACCCCCAGTCAAGCCAAAATATCACCTCACCAGGCCCCTGGAACTGGGAGCCCCAGGAAGGATGAGCTAGTTCAGCACCCCCTCACCCTACATGCTAGGTAGGATGAATAAGCAAGGACTGGACCAAGGGGGCACCACAGGATCATAAAGAAAAGAAAATTATTCAAGAAATGCTTTAGAGAATGAGTACATTTCAACAAATATTGAGTGGTTAGCTTGATTAAAAAAACATAAACACTACTAGGACTATCAAGAATAGGAAATAAAACAATTACACAATCATACACAGGGCAATAATGCAAGGCCAGTCATATCAAATGACCCAACAGGTCAACAGTTCATATATTACAGAGAGTCAGAAGGAAGACAGATCGAATTTTTCACAAAGCAGTGACATACATTTGAGACTTCTGCCCTGGTCAAATCACCAACTGTGAGAAGAATGATTTTTATTAATAACAAGGATGTAATGTTGGAAAAAGTTCATGTGCAAAAATATATAACTAATTATATAATAAGTTAGGATCAAATTACGTATTGGGTTATGTAATGCAAGACCTTTTTTGTCTCATACTCTTTTTTAAGATTACGACCTAAAAATAGCACCTGGTTCTTCACCATATGGAAAGCGAAATCTGCTTTACTGAACAATTACAGTACTATACATTACATATATAGTAGGCCCTCTGTAAGTTGACCACTCAACGGACTATTACAAACTTGTCAACCTACAGAGGTGGTCAACATAAGAAACTAGTACACTGAGAACATGTGGTGCATGTCCAATCTATGACAATTAAGTCAACTAAAGAAGGTGGTCAATGTAGGGAGGTGGTCAAATATGGAATTTTCTACATATGTATATGTGTATATATGTATATTTTTATGTATATATAGTTTATGTATATCTATATAAGGTATAGTTTATAAATATAGATATACACAAACTATATATACTTAAAGACAGAGAAAGAGTTTACCATTAATTACATGGACATAGTCAATTTGTAGGTTATAGAATCTTCAGTTATAAAATTCATCTTGGTATAGTTTCATATGCTATCCTATTTTCTCATTCAGCTCTGTTTCACCTTCAACCCTGGTAGAGGTGAAGCACACCTTTTTATGTGCTTTCCTGCCTGGACTTGTGACTACTCTTCTCTGGCTACCTGACACCCCAAGCTAGTGTAGGTGGTTTCATCATTGGATAGAATTCAAGTTTTTAAAACTCTGCTAATTTGGGTCTAAAATCCATCTTTCCTTAGAACATATTCTAACAACAAGAGTTCTGACTCTTATTTTAAATGTTTTCCTTTCTCCTTTGTTCTTCTCTACGTAATTTCTTCTTTATTTATTCTTATTCTACTAAGAATCTCAATAGATAGCTTTCCGCTGGACAACTTTCAGTACCAACACATTTTTTTCCTTTCTGATTTTCATTTTCCAAATGCAGATTTATAATTATGAAGCATCACATTTATGATGGTTTCTGATCTTGGCCAACACTGAGTATACATCAAGGACAAATTACCTATTTCAGCACATGCTTTAGTATTTATAAATTTGAATCAAAATGTAGAAAATATTTCTTCTAATAATATAATTTCTCTGGAATAATTTTATACTCTTTATGAATGTAGGCCAACTCTTTCTGTTTTGAATTGAGTATCCAAACAGAAGAATATTGTTCAGTTTTACATTTGTGAAACAGACAATTCTCTTCTAAAAGAACAGGTAGCCTGTTTCATCTTGGGAATGCAAAAGCCTTTACAAAACAATTGTACTAATCTTCAGTACCAATTCTTTGCCTACAATAACTGTTAACCTTGGCACTTGTGAATTGAGAATAATGGTGCTTGCCCTAGGGCATACCCTCCCCCATGCCTACCTTCCATGAAATGAGGCTATTTCTCTCAGAATTTCCTTTTCTTCCGATTCTTCAGTTCTTGTTACACGATGATGATTTGTCATTAATTATCATCAACTCTCATTATTCACCAGTTATATTCTATAAAGTCATAGCAGACACTCAATTCCTAGGGGAAATACAGGTTCCTATCAACCTCTGGTCACAAAATATTCATTAGCCTATCAACACATAATCCTATTTTATATGGGTTTCAGTTTTAAGATGCCTTACTTAATATAGACTTTTTATTCATTAACATTGAACTTATTACCAACAGCCCAATAACCCATGCCTAAACAAAGCTTATGTAACACACATATCTTCTCCATAAGGCTCATCTCAGCATTCTTGTACTTAGGAACTCTGATCAGCTCTCAGCACTCTACTTAGGGGCCATTGTAAACAGTAATATTCCTGTAAATATGCCATAAAAAAAAAAAAACCCATGAGCTGAAACAGAAAGGTGGAGTATCACCTGCAGATCATACATCAGATTTTTTTAATAGATTGTTCATCCCACTTTCATATAATTGTGAAAAATGTGAATCAATTACATTTTTCACCCCCCAAAAGAAGGAAATGGTTAAATAAATTTAAGTCTACCCATATTTGTCAGAAATCCTGGTATAAAACTGATAGACTATTATCCCAGTTTTACAGATATGTATTTTCACATGCATTTACATAAACCTGGGGAAAATATAATAAAAATAATAACAGATTTTGTTGTCAGCTAATTTATGGCAACTTTATATTTTCTCCTTTATGGTTTTCTATGTATTCTAAATTCAGTACAGTACCCATTATTCATATACATTAAAATGTGGACCTTAACTACTACTTTTCTTTATTCTGCTGTTTTACATTTTTTAATCCAGCAAAAATTTAAGTTTCTTAATATGGTCAAACCAAATATTTAACATTCTGCAGATTAATGCATTACAAATATTAATTTTTTTCCTAGTAAGTTTGTATAATTTTAAAGATTAGCAGATCATAAGCTATGGCTGTGCCTATTCAAAATCAAAAGTCTTGCCAATTTTGTAAAAGCTTGAACTTGTTATCTGGGTTTTTGTTTGTTGCATGATAAATAAATATTTTCACTGCACTTCACTTGCTTTGGATAAACATAGATGATAGAAGAGGTGGGTGATTAAATGACAAAAAAATACAGGGGAAAACCTGGGATAATTTTTGCTCTTATATTACTTTTTTCTAACCATTATGCTTGTGACTTATGTATAATGTTACTATAAAGGATATTTTGAATAAGGGCTCAGGTCTTGCTTCCCAAAGGATATGTTGTTTTATTTTTATCACTCCAAATTTTATGATTACGTTAAGCTTATAGAACGAAAGGAAATACATTTTATGGGTTTCGGACAATAATGAGAACAACTATGGATTTTTTTTATTTTTCTTATTAAATCATAATTGTGTACATTAGTGCAATCACGGCACAATGTGCTGACTTCATATACAATCTGAAATATTTTCCTCAAACTGTTTAACATAGCCTTCATGGTGAATTTATTTTTAAAATAGTGAAGACTAAAATGTTTAAGCATCAGGAGGTTTTTCTTCTTGCTGTTTTCTGATGTATCGTTGTAACCATGTGGGATGATGGAGCCAGCTGAGCTAGGAGCCAGGAAGACTGAGTGTTGACTATTTAATTCCACTTCACGTTAGCTTTCGGATTGTGGATGATTTCTCTGAGGCAGACATTCCTCGTCTGTTAAATGAGTCCAATATGTAGCATCTGGTAATCTCCCGTAATCACAAAATGGGACTGGGCTATATGGTCCTTAGAGCATCCATCAGTATGACTTCTCTCATTGGCCTCTTCTCACAGAGCCAGATAACAAAGAGCTAAAAATTTTATTCTTAAAAGGAAACTAGAGTAGCAGGCACTCTGAGTTGCCAGACCCGTGAGCTTTAGCGAACACTCATAAATACCTGTGTAATTGCCCTACCTACAACTTTGCTAGGGTGGGAGGCCAATTCTTTTCCTGGAAGAAATAGACACGTACCCACTTCAGGGTGTGTCCAGATGGTCAGTAACATCCACAGTTCCATGATGATCTTACCCTAAGAAAAGTATGAAAAGTAGGTCTGAGAAATAGCAAACCACAGGCAAAAACAAACAATATCAGTAAAACTCTAGAGCAATGCCTGGTGTGGGGCACATGGAGTCCAGGCCAGCCTGCCAGGTGATTGAGGTGGAAATACTCCCCAGCACATAAACACATAGGCACCTTTTACAGCCTTCCTGGATGTGAAAGCTATCTGCAAAAGATAATAGTTTGAAATGTTAATATTTTTTTAAATATTCTTCCTCATGGAAATAATCAAAGCCACATTGGGAAGGACCCAGTAAAAAGCATCTCAAATATCCTTCCGTCATCTCTGGCAGGAGGCTATACGTCCATGACACTTGAAAAAAGTGACCAGTTGACCTGCAGGAGGACAAAAGCCTCCCATTGGAGTCCCGTTCTGTCACTTGCCAGCTTAGTGACCTCCAGGAGGCTGTTTCATGATTCTATCCCTCAGGTTCCTCATCTGTAAAATAGGATAACGGGGATTAGGCACCTGACACAGAGCCCAGTGAGAACTAAGTAAACACAAGCTACATCTATCCTTATGCTTCTGAAGTCAGAGGGCAACGGAACCTTGTTTTACACCATGCACAACTGTTTTCAGAACTACAAAAAACTGCTTCAGCAAAAATTCATTCTAGCAGAGTTAATACATCACAGTGAGGAAACAAAAGCATTGTGGTCGAGGGGCATCCGTGAGCACCTTTGCCCTTGGTGTTCCCATACCCTTCTGGCTAATGAAGGAGCCAGAGCTGTTTCTTATGTTTAGGTCACCATATTTTTACTATGTAGTCTTGATAACCTGTCTGCAACTCATGAAGCCGGGGTTCAGGGTCCATTTCTTAGGCAGTGATGTGTGGTTTGGCCTGTAGCCTCTATGTGGCTTCTCAGGAGAACTCCACCTGTACTGAATAGCAACGAGTTGGTCCAAATCTACCGTTTCTCGCTGACTGAATAAAAGACATCCAGATGGTACAAGAGTCTTTGTGGTCTCTGTTCACGTGCAAATTTGAGGAGAGAGTGAGAGAGCAGAATTTAAGCATTGTGGACATTTCTTCTGCCCTTCTACTTCTTGTGAAATCTCCTAACCATCTTATATTTGGTAGATTACTTTGGTTCATAACATATATTTTGGTCAACACTGACCCCCAAAGCTGTCAGTTTTCTACCTACAAGTCAAAGCTGTCACTTCGCTGATGTTTCAGGAATTTTTGTATGATTCTTTGACCTTTAACAGTGCCCTTCTCTTAGATGGTTGGAGATGACTGCATTTTTAACAGTGTAAACTTTCTACATATGCAGTTATGGTTGGGATGTTCTCCCTAAGCGGGGGGACATTCCCTGACATCTCAGATCACCCCAGAGAAGTATATCTGCTAAGCTGATTCTATCTTTGCTGAGCATCTGCATCCAAATGGATCTGAGACAAAGGCAGGGCCTGCATCCCTCCCCCTACTTCCTCGGAGTAAGCTTTCACAGTACTGAGTGTACTTCCACCACTTTTGTGCAGTGTAGATCCTAAACATCAGACAACCCCTGCATCTATTGCCCACCCAAAGACGCGTTCTGTGCTGTGGTGCGACCGTGTTGACGTCTTTGGGAGGTGACGGCTGTGTGGTACTTGAAGGAGATTTGAGAGATTTCCAGGGCAACTTTGGCTTTTCTCAACTTTTCAGTTTGGCACCAACTTTAGAACCGAGTCCCTACATAAGCTTTGCGTCCACTAGAATCGAAAGCTTAAATCCATCTGTACACACCTAATTTCTGTGAGCCTTAACTGATGCTGAGGTTCTCGGGATCTGCCACACAGTAAGAGCCACTGTTGCTGTCAGCATAGTTCAGAAGTTGGGAGATTGACAGACAGCAGGAGGACGCTTGGAGCACTGAGGCGGTCTTGGTCATGAGGAAGCAGGAGCTGCGGAGAGGCGAGTGGGAGAGCACACCGGTAGACGGGGCTCCTGAGTTGTCCAGGTCTCCAAGTTGTTGAAGAGCTTGGATGCTTTGCATGTGGACAGCACATTGGCCAAATACAGAGACAACTCAGTATAACACATTCAGCATTTCTGCTGTCAAAAAGGCCCTGACGAGGTGTTTAACCTAATTTTAATCAGCCCAAGAAGAGCTCAGAGCCAAATAAGAGTAATAATACAAACTCCTCTTAACCACATTCACAAACACATGTGAAGTGATTTTCAAATGATAAAGCCCTACAGGGATGTAAGATCGCAGCAGATTATAAATATTGGCAGCATTTTATATCAAACCTAATTAGTTAAGATTATGAATAATGGAGAATAAAAACAATACTGGCATGTCTGTGCCTTCAGCTAAAATTTCCTGAAAGGACTAGGGGTTATAAATCCTTTATTGTTAACCACTACATTTCTGCAGTGCCTTACAAGTATTGGCCAGGCAACAAACTTGGGGTTTTACAGTTTAAATTTGGCTTTAAATCATAATTCTACCCACTCACTAGCTACATGACCTTGGAGAAGTTATTTAACATCTACAAGCTCAAACTCACAAATGTTTCATGAGAATCAAACTGGATAACACAGTAAAGCAGCTTGCAGGGGGCCCGCCCTTGTAGATACCCGAAGATTGGGTGGGTAGTATCATTAACATGATTACAATTTTGAAACAAAGGGACAGATTAAATTATTGCTTTCAAACAACTTTTTAAACCATTTCAAATAAAAATGGATAAAACAAAAATGATCCTTAAATTTGCTTGTTTCATTTGAAAGTATCTTGTTTTCTAGCTTAATAGAAGTAAACTGCAAAAATGGCAGTAGTATGATCATTGAAGCCATTCCAGAAATAAAACATCCAGAAACACCCAGCAGACGATGCATTCTGTGGTTTTCCATCATTCTACATGATCAGTTATTGCAGATGATGAAAGCAAAGTAATGGCGAGTCGTGTAGTAAAATTGATTGGTATTATTATAATCCTGCTGAGAAGTGCTTAAAACAAAACCTAACCATTCATGAAACAAGTCAAATGTATGCCCCCTAGAGCGTGCAGAGAATGTGCCTTTATACACTCAGAGATGGCAGTGGGTTGTTCGGGTGAATGCAGGGTTGCTGACTGCATCCTAGTACCAGGTTTTCATGAAGAATTGGCACGCCATCGGTGCCCAGATCCTCCCAAGGTGGGTTTAAATTTGTGCCTGCCCCCAGAAGCATATGCTTATGCCAAGGGGTACAAGCCATCCCCTCCACACATGGTTAACCAGTTCAGAGTGAGCTTTACCCCGCGGGGCTTCTCTCTTTGCCTGGGAATGTGGTGGGTGGCTTGTAGAAGACGATGCAGCCTGTGAAGCTACAGTTGGGGCAGTTCAAAGGCGGAATAGAATTCACCTGGCCATACTGGTTCAGAATATCCTGTAGGTTTGCACTTAGCATTCTCTGCACACAGAAAATTTTAGGGGGAAAATGGAACATGCACAGCAGTGTCTGCATAGCTGAGAAGGTTCATTCCTTCCAACAGCCATCACTTGGATGAAAGGGGGCCCAGGAGGGGGGGATGCAGAGGGACAGTCAAATTTTCATTTTTTAGTGGCAATACAATCCAAATACACATAGAATAGGAAGGAGTGTGTGGCCTCACCCCAACTGAATTCCCAGAAGGTATTTTCTCAATAGCGATATATGTCTGATTGAATAAACATTATTCAAAAAACAGCCCAAATGTTCAAGGATAAGATAGTCATCACCCTCAGAGAAATGGCAGTGAACAAAAGGGGCACACAGAGGCATCTGGGCTGCTAGTAAAGTTCTGTTTATTGATGTGGGTTAAGGTTACGTGGGTGTGTTCACTTCATGAACATTTATTAAGCTGAGTACTTATGATCTGAGCATTTTCTTCATGTAGTTTATTTTTCAATTTTTTTATAAAACAGGAAGTAGAAGAAATGTTCTTCTCTCAAAAGAAATTTCTTAAAACCATATATTAAGGGAGAGAGTACATACAGTTTGGTACAAAGTCTGCACCAAGTTAGAATACATTTAATAAAAATTAGTATTTCAGTATACATTAAAATATATTGGGCCTTAATAATTGGTCAAAAATATTAATTGCTTTAAAAGTTGTTTTCCATGTGAAGTAACCTGAGTTCCAGGAACGCTCACTTTTCATACATTTATTCTGTCTCTTTCAGCGTAATTTACAGAGTATTTGAACTACTAAGCAGTAAACTTATGGGATTGCCACAATACTGTCTTTGACTATTTCAACAAAATATTTCAACTAAAGCATTAATTGGATCTACTAGCTTTGCTTAGTTGAGAAAATATATCACCTTTTAAATAAATACAGCCATGTTGATTTTTAAAAGTCATTTAAAATAAGCTTGTTATTAAATAAAAATATTTCAAATCTTAAAACCATATTAAATGATTTTAAAGAAGTGTTTTATATTCATGCCTTCATGCATAAAGATAATTTTCCTGCAGAGTATTTGCTGCTTGTTTTTAAGTAATTTTTAAACATGTACTATATATATATATAGATTTTTAGACTTTATGACATGATCTGGAGCTTTTGATCAATTCTAATAGAACAGACAATTGCAATTCTAAATTGACTCTCATAAAACTGAACACTTTGCAAGTAGCCAATAAATGTTCGTTGACCAATAATTCATACCTTAAACTTTTTTAACCATTAGGATTTTCCAGACATCAAAATTTTATTGTTTTTCCTCTAGGTTCACTTAGAAGTATCAACATGGTAACTTTTGTTGCAAAAATATTTTAAAGTGAAAATAAATTACTTGATTAAACTACATATGCATAAAAACATATGCATATTTTAATAATAATATGGTAAAAATTAGCTCATTTCAATGTACGAAGTATGTATTACTAAAAAATTAAGGTTTACGAGTTGGAGAGTGCTGTGCCTTTTTGCTGACTGTTGCTAGTATTATATGATGGTTAAGTGTAGGCTCTGTACTCCAGACAACAAAGGTTTAAATCAGCTCTGTCTTTTACTAGGCTTAAGACCCAAAGGGGAAGAGGATGATTTAAATGCAGTCAGAAAGAAGTAACAGTAGGAGAAATATAAATGAAATTCTCAAAAGCAATAGTTGGAAGACAAGACTACAGAATGATATTTTCAAAGTGTTGAAAGATAAATAAAAACTGAGAGAGCTCAAAATCAAACGATTTTTATTAAACCAACTTCTATAAAATTTACCTTATTAAAAAAAGAAAGAAACCCAAAAAATATGACTGAGATGTAAGATGTGTTGATCAAAGAAATCAATGAATATATAGATAAAAAGCTTTAAAACTATCAAATATAACATTAACGTCTAAATTAATGTATTTTAAAAAGAAAAAGCAAATAAAAGAATTAAAAATAAAGATGTTAAGTCAAGAATAGAATAATTGGAGTTAAAGTTTTCTAAGATCCTTGTATTTTAAGAGGATTTAAAAGACTAATTTTAGACTTTCTTAAGTGTGGATGATAAAATTCCCATGTGCCTGCTTAATATTAATTAACATATAACTTCAAAACCAGAATAAGAGAAGAAATGGAATAAGAAAACAAACAAAAATAATCAATTCAAAAAGCAAGAATAAAAGATATGGAATAAATAGAAAATCAGGAAAAAGAAAAAGCAAGATAAGACAATAAGAACAAGTTTCTCTCTCTCTCTCTCATACATGCATGTGTTAAGTATTTTTTTACATACATATGCACACTATATACGTAGTCTATAGACATATAATTAACATATATGTAACAGAGATTGAAGTATGATATATTTCCAGCTTTATGTTATGTGTGCAGTCCACAGACATGTGTGTGTGTTGTAGTCCATGTCAGTGAATTAAGTATTCTAGCTAAAAAATCTTGTCAGATTAGTTTAAAAAAAAATTTACATGTATAAAATCAGAGGATTCAGGAAGGCTGAATGTTAAGTGATGAAAAGAGATATAATATGCAAATAGTAAAAGTAAAACCTGGTAGTTATAGTCATATCAGGTAGTAAAGACTAAAACAAAAGACTTGTTAAAGATAAAGACACTGACTTATGATAAAAGTTTCAATTTAGGGCCATGCCTGTGGCTCAAAGGAGTAGGATGCCAGCCCCATATGCCAGAGGTGGCGGGTTCAAACCCAGCCTTGGCCAAAAACTGCAAAAAAAAAAAGAAAGAAAGTTTCAATCTACCAGGAAAACTTAGCAATTCCAAACTTGAATGCACATAAAAAAATGCTCAAAATACATAAAGCAAAAGTTGACAGAAGTACAGGAAGAAATTGACAAGTTCAGTATCATAGAAGGCAATTTTATATCCTCACATCAAAACTGATGATTTAATCACTCAATAATAACTAAAACTGGAGGAGTTTCAAAAATGTTATTAACAATTTTTACTGACATGAATAGAGACTGAACAAAATGATAAAGAACAGGCATTTCTTCCAAAATATAAATGAAATTAAATGTAGCCAGAGTAATCAGGCAAGAGAAGGAAATCAAGGGTATCCAAATGGGGAAAAAAAGAGGCCAAACGATTACTTTTTGCTGATGATATGATCTTATACCTAGAAAAGCCCAAATATTCAACCAAGAGATTCCTGGAATTGATAAAAAATTCAGCAATCTCAGGTTACAAAATCAACACACACAAATCAATAACTTTCACATACACCAATGACTGTCAAGCTGAGGATTAAATCAGAGGCACAATATCTTTCACCATTACAAAAAGGAAAATAAAATACCTAGGAATATATTTAATTAAAGAAATGAAAGAGCTCTATAGAGAGAACTGTGAAACACTGAGGAAGGAAATCATGGCGATGTAAACAGGTGGAAAAATATATCATGCTCATTGGATCAGTAAAGTAAACATTGTTAAAATGGCTATACTATCCAAAGTGATTTACAGATTCAACACAATCCCCCTTAAAATGCTAATGCCATTTTACACAAATCTAGAAGAAAAAGTTCTACACTTTGTATGGAACCAGAAAAGACCCCAAATAGGTAATGCAACCTTACATAATAAGAACGAGTCAGAAGGCATTGCTTTAGCAGACTTCAAGCTTGAAGGCTATATTACAAGCCTAAAGTAACCAAAACAATGTGATATTGTCATAAAAATAGAGACATAGACCTATGAATCAGAACAGAGAATCCAGGGACAAAATCATCTTCGTATTCCCATCTGACCTTTGAAAAGCAGACAAAGACATATACTGACTGGGGAGAAGAATCTCTATTTAATAAATCATGGTGGGAAAACTGGATAGCCACACATAAAAGACTGAAAAAGATCCAGCACCTCTCATCACTCAGAAAAATTAATTCATAGTGGGTGGAAGACTTAAAGCTAAAGCGTGAAACTACAATAATTCTAGAAGAAAATGTAGGAAATCTGGTCAAGAGAAAGAATTTATGAAGAGGACTCCCAAAGTAACCATAGCAACAACAAAAATAAACAAATGGGACGTGATCAAATTAAAAAGTTTCTGCACAGGCAAGGATACAATAAATGGAAGTACATAAACACCCTACATGATGAGAGAAAATACTTTCATGTTGTGCATAATCAGAATCCACAAAGAACTCAAGCAAATCAATAAGAAAATATTCCAACAGCCCCATTAAAAGTGGGCAAAAGACATGAACAGAAACTTTTCAAATGACAATAGTATAATAGCAAATAAACACATGAAAAATTCTCAACATCTCTAATCACCAGGGAAATACAAGTCAAAATCACAATGAGATATCATGTCACTCCAGTAATAACGGCTCTTATCAAAAAGTCCCAAAACAATCTCTCGGCTGGTGCAGATGCAGAGAGAAAGGAACACTTGTACACTGTCAGTGGGAACACCAACTACTACCACGTCTATGAAGGTAGTATGCAGAAACCTCAGAGAACTAAAAGTAAACCTACCATTTGATCCAGAAATTCCACTGCTGGAAAGAAAAAAGAAAAGAAAAGACATTTTATTAAAAAAGACACCTGTACTCACATGTTTATAGCAGCACAATTCACAAACATGTGGAAACGATCCAAGTGCCCAGCAATATATGAGTGAAAGAGTAAAATGTGGTATATGTATACCAAGGAGGATTATCCATACATACAAAGGTGGTGAGCTAATATCTTTTGTACCAATCTGGATGGAATTAGAGAAAGTGCTTCTAAGTGAAGTATCACAAGAATTAAAAAACAAAAACCACATGGACTCAATGCTAAATGGGAAATAGTTGATCAACTTGCATGTTCACAGATGGAAATAAAAATCACCATGAACAAAGTACGGGGAAGTGCTGGATAAAGTCACACATTGTGGGTGAAGGGCATAGTTATGATTTGCACTTAAAATATACAAAAGCAAATTATATAACTAAAATATGTGTATCCCTATAATGTTCTGAAATTCTAAAATATTTTATCATTTTCTAGGGGGAATCTTCAAAATACTTAGGGATAATAAATAATCCTATAAATAAAAATTCATGAGCTGTAACATAAAGGTAGTTATAGTTTATTTTATACTTCAAATGCTGAAACTTAAAATGAGTTCAAGCTAGAAACCCTAGCTAAACTCAAATAAAATAAAAAGATGTAATATAAAAGCAGAGCTTAATGAAATAAAACTTGACATTTCAATAGATAGGATCAACATAGTTGTAAGTTAATTCCTTGCAAATAAAAGAACTTTTTATTTATTTATTTATTTTTAAATAATAGCTGTGAATATTAGTGCATTCATGGGGTACAATGTGCTGGCTGCAGAACTTCTAACACAATTGTTTAAGAAAAAAAGGAGACCACCACAAATAATCAATACAGGATATTGTTTCCCTCAGCTCCTTCAGCTAATTCTTTTTCCTGATCAAGGTAGTTTCTCTTACTCACATGGTCTTATATTTATTCAGCTAAAGGCTCAGTCAGGGGAGAGCTTCTGCATATCATCAAAGCTTTCTTTCTGTACAGCTCTTTCCTATCCGGTATTCTGTCCAAAAGATCCTAGACCTATGGTCCCCAACCCCCCAGGCTGTGGACTGGTACTGGGCATGATCTGTTAGTGACCTGGCAGTGTCACCACCTAAACTCTGCGTCCTATCAGATTCCCCCACCCCTTGCCCATCCATGGAAAAATTTCCCTCCATGAAAGTGGTCTCTGGTACCAAAAAGTTTAGGGACCGCTGCCCTAGACTACCAACTCCGTCTGCTGAAGTAAGGGAGCCTTTCAGGTTTCCCCTCTCTCCTCTCTCACTGAGGCCCAGAAAATATTACCTGGCAATGAGCTAGGGGAGTTGCTGGGCTCACATTATTGGTATCCATCTCCCAGACATAACTGTCCTCTACCACCTGATGTCCAATGTATAAAAACTGCTGTTTCATGTACTTTTCCCAGTCTTTTAGTTGTTTCAGAAAAGAATAAATCAGATCCCTGCGACTCTATCTTGGCTGCAAACAGAAGTTTCTACTCTTGTGATTTTTAAATGCTATTACCTTATTAAAATGTAAAGCTTTAAAAGGGTTTCACAACTATGTATACATATGCTCTTAAGGCTTTCCCAGTTTTCAGGAACCCAGCCTTGAGGATTAACTTTCAACTAATCCACTCAGTGGAGACAGAAGAGAAGGGTGAACTTTATACGGTACAAGGAACCCTAATAAGTGAATTCTGGAGAAGACATGAAAAGAGGGACATAAGAAATCAAATAGGGAGAGGGGAGAGGAGGGAGAAAAGGGGAGTCATTTCCTAATCATTAGGTCAACTTCAACTCTCTAAAACTAAGCTTGAAACAGAGAATTCAGTGAAAAATAGGCACCTAATAAAACCCTTGCTCTAAAAATTAGATCCTGGCTCCGTGCCCATAGCTCAGTGCTCAGCCTGGCAGCTCGGACTGGCAGGTTTGAACCCGGCCCAGGCCTCCTAAACAACAATGACAACTACAACTACAACAACGAAAATAGCCAGTGTTGTGGCGGGCACCTATAGTCCCAGCTACTTGGGAGGCTGAAACAAGAGAATCACTTAAGCCCAAGAGTTTGAGGTTGCTGTGAGCTGTAACGCTACAGCACTCTACTGAGGGCAACACAATGAGACTTTGTCTCAAAAAACTAAATAAATAAACAAAAATTAGATCCTACGTATTATGTCACTATTCTGAGCATCTTACATATACAGACTTAGGTCTCTGAAAACTCCATAAGTAAATTATTATCATCCCTCTTTTACAAATAAATAAAGAGCTTGAGCAAATAGCCCAAGATCCCATAGCTAGAAAATCGCATGGCCCAAATTTTAATCCAGACTCCATTACTAATATCTTATATGTATGTACTACTAAGAATATCAGTCTTAACCAGATTTAGTTATCTGGTTACAGTCCACAACATATTAAGAAGCTAATTGTATATTTTGAAATGAAGATATTAGATGTAAATACGACAAATACAAAAAAAAATAAAAACTGACAATTTGTTTAAAAGGGCAAGGACATAAAATCCTTAGAAATAGACATTTCACTGAACAGCTTATTACTAGCACATTAAGGACTGAAAGTTCAAATAATGAACTTACCATCACAAAACTTGAACCTCTGTTAAGAATTTTCTGTGAAGGCCTTGACTGTATTTTAAATATTCTATTTTTAAAGATATATAGTTTTTCATTTGAGTAATTCTATGACACTGAAAGAATTTTTACCATGGAATATACTATACGAATAATACCAAGTAGAGGGAAACTTTGTTATATGGAAAACTTATTTCTGAGCAATGCAAGATAAGTGAATTACGAATTATTTGATGTAGAAAATATTAACAATCTCCTTATGCCCCCAGTGTATGAAAGGCAATACATTTTAAAATTCTGTTTAATCACTACATTTTTTTCCAAAATTTTCCCCACAATGGCTAACGTAGAATTTAGCCTCTTCTATTTCAAAATAATTTTCTAACAGGGTTACTTGCAAGGTTCTCATTGATGAAATGTAGAACATCTTTTCTGGTGACTTTTCCCAAACATGTCCCACTTTTATGAGGCCAAGTGTGAATGCCCTGCCATCATGTGCCATGGGAAGAATCCCACTTCTGTTACACTCAAGGAAGTTAATGATTTCCTTTTTTATTTCTTCCTGCACCCAAGTGTCATTCAGCATAGGGTTGTTTAACTTCCATGCCTTTGTGTAAGGTTGAGCTTTTTTGTTGCAGTTGAGTTCCACTGTTAGTGCCTTGTGATCTGAAAAGATGCAAGGTAGAATTCCAATTCTTTTGATCCTGCTGAGGTTTGTTTTGTGTCCGAGGTTATGGTCAACTTTGGAGAATGTTCCATGGGATGATGAGAAGAATGTATAGTCTATATCTTTGGGATGGAATGTTCTATATACATCTACCAAGCAAAGTTGTTCAAAAGTCTCATTTAAGTCTCTAATATCTTTATTTAATTGCTGTTTAGAAGATCCAGCTCTGAGAGAGGGGTATTTAAAGTCCCCTATTATTATGGTGTTATGGGATATCATATTGCTCAAACTAAACAGGGTCTGTTTCACAAATCTGGGAGCATTTAAATTGGGTGCATAAATATTTAAAATTGAAATGTCTTGGCTTGGCGCCTATGGCTCAACGGGCTAAGGTGCCAGCCACGTACACCTGAGCTGGTGGGTTTGAATCCAGCCTCGACCTGCCAAACAACAATGACGGCTGCAACTAAAAATGACCAGGCATTGTGGTGGGCACCTGTAGTCCCAGCTACTTGGGAGGTGGAGGCAAGAGACTTGCTTGAGGCCATGAATTGGAGGTTGCTGTGAGCTGTGATGCCACAGTACTCTATCCAGGGTGACAACTTGAGGCTCTGTCTCAAAAAAAAAAAAACAAAAAAAAAACTATTGATTGGTTCCTTTGCTGACTTCCAGGTTATGTAGAACACAGTGGGATATACCAAGAGATACATTATTTTAAAATGCTATTTCTCTTTTAGAGAAATAGATATGTAAGATGGATATTTCACAACCATGAAAAATGTGTTTTATGTTCCCATATTCAACTAATAACTTCATATTTTCTTTCTTTCATCTTTTTTCCACTGTAATAGAATATACTACTTTAGAAATAAACATAATAAGTCTTCAGCTTATCTGACACATATCAGATACCTGTAAATTCCCCTGTTATCACAAACCAGGACATTACAAGTTTCTTTTAAATCCTCATGAAGAGGATGGTTAAATGGATGGGAAACACTGTTACCCTTTTGTTCCCTCTTACTAAAACTTTCAGAGGTAAGGACAGTTGCTGTCACTCATGTTTCTTACATCTATAGTCATCTACACTTCAAAGCACTGGTTCTCAACCGGCGGATGTTTAGCAATAGCTAGAAGTGTTTTTGATTGTCACAACTGGAGAATCTACTGGCATTAAGTAGAGACCAGAGATTCTGCTGTCCATCCTGTACTACACAGACTAGCCTCGTACAACAAAGAATTTTTCAGTCCAAATGTCAGTGGAGAGGTTGAGAAAACCTGCTTTATAATAGCAGTTTGAGGATTGTAGAAAGAAAATGCAACAGGCCTAAATATCTAAAAATGAACTTCAGCAACCCATAAATGAAGTCAGGCATACTTTCTCAAGTGATAGTGACTCCCTACAGAGTATATATGCATGTGTGTTACAGCAATAATTACATTGGAACAGACTCAAAACCATTTATTAGGCTGCATTATCTTTGCTAACCAGAGGTTCTTTCTTAAATATTCTGTGTACCCTTTGGCAGTTAAATGAAAACAAATTAATGTTTTCAAATGGATAAAATAAAATACATAAGATTACAAAAGAGACCAGTTATATATTTTAAAACACTAACAACTGTGATAATAGTAGTAGGTTTATATTTAAACCTACTTTATATACTTAATACTTTAATATTAAAGCATTCAATATTTAAACCTACTTTATATACTTTATATTAAAGCATTCAATTATATAATCTGTCAAGGCTGTCTAACAAATGGAATTTTGAAATATTATAAAATCTTCAACAATTGTAATAAAAAAATCTGTGATTTTTATTGGTGACAGAGTCATAGGTCCTAATACTACTATGATTTTTTTCCACTGAATATAAAGAAAATGCCAAATTTAAGTTAGAGGTAGATAAAAATAAAGATAGAACTTTTTTCTCTCATCCAGATTCATATACTCCAGATCAGAACCGCTTTGTAATTTATCTACTCAAAAATCAGATAAAGAAAAGACTTTTTTCTCTTGGCTTGGGGAGGTCTTTGTTAGGATAAATTGTGTTATTTTATTATCTATAAAGGTATTATCTATCTTCTCTAGAGCTGGTTTTTTGAGAGTCTAAAATGTTAAATATGTTAATCTGAAAATATAAAACCTTTTCCAATGCTACATATCACTTTTGAAAATCATTTCTTAACATACCTGGCATCATTCAAATGAATTTATACATTAATAACTAGACTATCAAAACCAATATATAAACAACTACATACCCAAAGAAAAGATGAAACACTAATATAATCTAGCAAGGAGGATGGCAGAGAGGAAGGGGGAGGAAGGAGAGTGAATGGCCCCATCTCAATTAATGTGCACAATGTGAGGGTGTTCAGCATACTCTATGGGTGAAGGGCTCAACTACAACATGCACTTTACCTTAGAATTGAAAAGAATGCAACCTGAACATTGGTACCCTCATATTAATTAACACCAAGCCTCAGACAAGTTTTGATGAATTAAAATATCAATGTTTAGAGCACTGTCTTTTCTTACATGAATGAATTCTTACATGAATTTCTTACATGAATGAATCATTCGTATAATCCTGTTTTGTTGAAAAAAACCAGGTCATTTCATTTTGGTGAAGTTTTGATTATAGTAGATCATAGTAGTAAAATGAATGGCAAAGCAAAAGAGTACCATATTAGCTAAACTAATCTGTATCCAAAAAAGAATGAGAGAATTACTACTCTTGAAAGTATCATTTGTTTTCCCCCAAGCCTCTTCACTCTTTTTTATCAACAATAATTTTTCAAATAAACATTTTCATCCTTAGGCCTTTGTTTACAAAGCTGTGTATTTTATTCCTTAGCCTATACTGTATGAACCAGGGAGTACCCATTTATGACAAGTTTGCTTTATAAACTAATCCTGAAAATTCTTTAAGACCAGTTTTTTAAATGATTCCAGATAAATAGAATCTATCTTAGGAAATTCACCAAGATCCAAAAAATTTGATTCCCAGCATATAGCAGAATAGCATCTTAGTGAAAAGCAGATTGACCATTTGTTAACAGTGGATAATAAAAATTCTGTCTATGCAATGCACAAGAGTTTACCATCATGTTTTAGCAATGTAAAATTCTCCCAAAAGTCAGATGAAGAGTATTGCCTCTAGAGTTGGATGGTTTCAGGTCAGGTTATTTTACTTGTATGACTCAGTTTTGTCATCTTGCAAATTGGCATATACTTCCTATTTCATGTGCTTATGGTGTAGATTTTGAATGATATGTTGCATGTATAGTATAGCATACAAGGAAGGTAAACGCTCAAATGTTTATGTTGATTACTGCTTTAAAGTACATATTTATATAAGTATATAAAAATTAAATTTTAATTCAGTTTTTTTGTTTCTTTGGGGGTTCACTTTAATCAAACCAGTATATTCATGTTTAAATAAGTTGGGCATTATTATTCACTTTACAAATTAATTTGCTGTAGGATTTCTTATCTAGTAAGTTGAGATTGATTAAATTAGCCAAAAATTAAATTCCATGGTTTTCAGGAATACAGCTATTATTTATTCATGATATATTTTGTAAACCCATATTTATGTTCACATAAAAGCTTTATGTGGAAAAATTCTAGACGCCATTCTTAAACTTAGATTTGATATCATTAGTACTAGACTCTAATATTTTATTTCTAGATTATATGTTTGTGAGTATCAAGATGCTCATCTTAAAACTAAGTAGCCTGTAAAGAAGCACTAACTACCCTATGCCTACTTTCAGTTTTCTCCCTTCTCATTGTGGGTTAAAGTGACCGTTTCTGGGGGTGTTAAAGTTGTGCTTCTTAGTCATGATCTTCATAATACCCCAGAAGGCAGTTGGAATGCTGTAATTACTGTCAACTAGAAAACTGGCTTACTGCTCTGGGACTGTATCACTGAATATAAACAATGTTTAGGATTAGGGAGTTTTTTAAAAAAAGTTCTTATGAAGAAAGATATTTTATAATGCTACTTTTATTTGTGTAGGTGTATATATATGGATGATTTAATTGTACAGTGTAACTAGAGCATGGCAAGCTCTTCGATCTGGTCTATGCTGCATTTTTGTGTGTGTGTATGAGGCAGAGTCTCACTATGTCATCCTCAGTAGAGTGCTGTGGTGTCACAGCTCACAGCAACCTCAAATTCTTGAGCTCAACCTCAAACTCTTGACTCAGCCTCCCAAGCAGCTGGCACCACAAGCACCTGCCACAATACTTGGCTATTTTTTGTTGCAGTTGTTATTGTTGTCAGCTGGCCCAGGCCGGACTCAAACTCACCAGACTCAGTGTATGTGGCCTGCACCGTAACTACTGTGCTATGGGGGCCAAGCCTGGTCTATCCTGCATTTTGATGGTAGATTGCTTCTTTTTTCCTTTTTTTTTTTTTTTCCTACTTTAGTACTCTTTCTAATTTTCTCTCTTTTGTTTTAATTCTTTCCAAAATGAATTAGTCATCTTCCAATTTCATCATCTTTTACTTTTCACACTTAAGAATTATACATATATGGTCTCACATATATGTTTAAGTGGTTTATAAAGAGAGATCCTATTATAGTCTGTCCTTGGCTAACTTTTATTCTTTTCTTTTGTTTTCTCTGAAGAATTCCTTCATTCATCAACAAATAATTATTAAGCAACCTGTTAAGTGTCAGATACTGTTCTGGCACCAGAGGAACAGCAGTGAACAAAAGGCTCTGTCCTGGCTTAAGCTTACATGCTGGTCCCAATGATTGTTTACTGTTCTGGTAATGAGTTTTCTAATGCTGAAAATATCACTTTCTTATCAGGGAATATAATTTTAGAAAATGACCAGGAAGCATTCTAATAAAGTAATAGAATGCTTGCATTCCCACTCCTACCATGTAAATAAGACAGTGGTGGTCTAGAAAATGAGTTACCATGGCTTATATTAATAATATTTTCAAATCTGCCCTTTGTTGTTCTTATTAACAAGTTTATCTTAACCAAAGACTTTATTCTTATGTCTCTAATTTTTCTTTTCCAGAAACTGGCAGGCCTTTCTCTTCGTATCCAACAAATCGAAACAACTCTCAATATTTTAGATGCAAAGGTTTGTATTTCTGAATAATTTATGGTATAAAATTTGCCATACATATACCAACTTTCTGAGTCATATCTAACTTTAATTGCATTTGGGAATAGATTCAGTTTAACTCCTAAATCTATAAAGTGGTACAATGTGTGTTTTTTAAAAAAATGTATTATAATTGCAAAGGAAATGGTATTTACTATAAATCATTAATTAAAATGTACTCATGGATTGAGATTACTTTCATTATGCTAGGCAAAAGCATAATGTGAGTAACATGATAACAAACCGAGCTGTTTTATAGTTTGCTTCATTTGATAAAAAATTCAAAATTATTGGGTGGCACCTGTGGCTCAGTCAGTAAGGTGCCGGTCCCATATACTTAGGGTGGCAGGTTCAAACCCAGCCCCGGCTGAACTGCAACAAAAAATAGCTGGGTTGGGCATTGTGGCGGGTGCCTGTGGTCCTAGCTACTGGGGAGGCTGAGGCAAGAGAATCACCTAAGCCCAGAAGTTGGAGGTTGCTGTGAGCTGTGTGACCCCATGGCACTCTACTGAGGGTGATAAAGTGAGACTCTGTCTCTACAAAAAAAACAAAAAAACTTCAGGCTTGGCACCTGTGGCTCAACGGGCTAAGGTGCCAGCCACATACACCTGAGCTGGCGGGTTCGAATCCAGCCCAGCCCGCCAAACAACAATGATGGCTGCAACCAAAAAATGGCCGGGCATTGTGGCGGGCGCCTATAGTCCCAGCTACTTGGGAGGCGGAGGCAAGAGACTCACTTGAGCCCAGAAATTGGAGGTTGCTGTGAGCTATGATGCCATGGCCCTCTATCCAGGGTGACAGCTTGAGGTTCTGTCTCAAAAAAAAAAACTTCAAAATTATTTTAATAGTTATCTTTTGACTATATAACAATATTTATATAATATTTGTATAATTATGTCTCATAATATCTCATAATAGTTTATATTATGTCTCATAATAACATTTATATAATTATGTCCCATTTGCTCTTTAGATGTCTCAGAGCAAAATTTGGAAACAATATCATCTTTTCCATTTGTAAATATCTTAAATATCAATAAAGAATAGCATTTTCTTTTTTAATTCTTCACGAAGAATAGCATTTTTGATGTCACAAATCACAAGTGCTAACTATGAAAAATAGAATACTGATCTGATTTGAAAATGTGAAGTTATTGTTAAGTAATAGTAACATATTTAAGTTATGTAGTTTTATGCTGGTTTCATTTTCAACATATTGTATATGTTTTTTTTTTTTCTGTTTATAAAGTTTTGGAAACACTGGTATATTTTTGTGACTTGGTCCAAAAAAATTGATCTAAAAAATATTTGTTGAGAGGCACCTGTGGCTCAAAGGAGTAGAGCACTGGCCCCATATACCAGAGGTGGTGGTTTCAAACTTGGCCCCTGCCAAAAAAAAACTGCAAAAAAAAAAAAATAAAAATAAAAAATGTTTGTGGAAATATTTATGAGAAAGGAAAAGATAACATATCTCTAGCATAAGGACCAGAATGTCTAATTTGTACTTTTCTGTATCTCCCTATGGATTTCAGAAACTATATTTTTCTTAGAACAACTCTCTAGCTTATAAATATAGAATACCCGGACTTGAATGTGTTCAAGATACTCTCGTAACAGCCACACTTGAAATTGTGTGGGCTGTAGCCACTGTACTAAGTATGGTCATCCATCAACAGTTCTCAATGAATATTGTTGCTTGAGATCTTATTAGCATTGGCATTTTCATTATATTTTATTATGAGTATGGGTCTTTTTTTAATGTTTGGGGAATTCTGGAGTTAGAGTCTAAGGTCACAAATTAAGTTATCATATGGGCATGTTAATCTTATTTATTTCTATGCCCTTAGAATCAATCCCCATAGTCAAATATCTGACAAATGTGTGTCATTGATATCTGGATGAAATCAGAAAAGAAGATTTGTGTAGAGCTTGCAAATCTAACCTGAAATGCTTAACTATTTTAGGTTGAAATGTTTAATCATTGCATAGTGAAATCCTAACAGCAAGGCTATTTTTTTGTGTACAAGAAACAACACATTTGTGTACAAGAAACAACACTCAGTGATATATCTTTAAAGAAAGAAAAATGAATGGACTGTGTCATACATTACAATGTGAAGACATTAAAGCAAGGAAAAAGTGGCTCGGCACCTGTGGCTCAGCGGGCTAAGGCGCCAGCCATGTACACCTGAGCTGGCAGGTTCGAATCCAGCCCAGGCCCGCCAAACAACAATGATGGCTGCAACCTAAAAATGGCTGGGCATTGTGGTGCCTGCCTGTGGTCCCAGCTACTTGGGAGGCGGAGGCACGAGATTTGCTTGAGCCCAGGAATTGGAGGTTGCTGTGAGCTGTGATGTTACAGCACTCCATCCAGGGTGACAGCTTGAGGCGCTGTCTCAAAAAAAAAAAACAAAAAAAAAACAAGGAAAAAGAAAACAAAGACAGCTACAGATACATCCACAGTGGCGTGGGTGGAAGGGAATCAAATTTAACATTCAGTCAAGCTGGGAGGTTTGAGTAATAGCTGAGACTGGCCACAAACTGAGACTGATTTGCAACCTAAAGAGTGAGTGAGTCTGGCAAACTTTCCTTTCTTGTTACCTACAAGTCAGCAGAAAACTCCAGGGGCAAGACAAACAGCCCACTGAACTTCAGACATAAAGGGATAGTAGAGCCAAAAATAAAATTGGTGATTACACATGTAAAGTTCTGTTTGTTCAGTGTGCCTGCCACTTGCTTACCCTTTAAGAAGTGAGTGTTGTGTTGTGAAGAAATAGGAGCATAATATATTCATCATCTAGACTTTTCCCCACTTATATTCTGTAAATATCCTTCCAAATCAGTACCTGTCTCCCTTATTCTTTGTATTGGCTTCATTGTATTCCATTATTTACGTAACCACCTCATTTTGATAAATTTACATTATTTAAAAATAATAAAATGTAAAGGCCAGTTTTGTCATATCCAAGGTAATTCAAGTTTCAAATGTGCTACACAGAATCTTTTAAAAGTATTCTTAATAAAAAATCTTTTTATAATATTGTAAGGTAAATTTTCTTATCCTCACCTTACAGTGAGAAAACTTATACAATGTCACCCAGTTTGTGAGTGAACTAAGACTTACAACTAGTTAATCTGACTCCAAAACCCATGCTCTCAATCTTTACACTGGAATTTTCTATATTTTAGAATTGGTTATAAAGCTCGGCACCCATAGCACAGTGGTTACGGTGCCAGCCACATGCATCGAGGGTGACGGGTTTAATCCCGGCCCTGACCAACTGAACAACAATGACAACTGCAACAAAAAATAACTGGGCGTTGCGGCAGGCAGTTGTAGTCCCAGCTACTTGGGAGGCTGAGGCAAGAGAATTGCTTAAGCCCGAGAACTTGAGGTTGCTGTGAGCTGTGACGCCATGGCACTGTATCTAGGGTGACATATTGAGACTCTGTCTCTAAATAAGTAAATACTTATGGTTATAAGCTAAATTAGATTTTTGAGAAATTCTTCAAAAGCATTTTATTTGTGACTGTCTTTCGATTTTAGTCTATGACATGGAGAATTAAAAATGAGATATTATGGGCTCAGCGCCTGTGGCTCAACAGGCTAAGGCGCCAGTCATGTACACCTGAGCTGGCGGGTTCGAATCCAGCCTGGCCTGCCAAACAATGACGGCTACAACCAAAAAATGGCCGGGCGTTGTGGCGGGCGCCTGTAGTCCTAGCTACTTGGGAGGCAGAGGCAGGAGACTCGCTTGAGCCCAGGAATTAGAGGTTGCTGTGAGCTGTGAAGCCACAGCACTCTATCCAGGGTGACAGCTTGAGGCTCTGTCTCAAAAAAAAAAAAAAAGAGATATTATGAACCAATTTGTATACACTTAGAACTTAAGGCAGCTATTAAAAAGATGCACTCCTAGAAACTTAGCTTATTTATGCACCTAATATGATCCTTATTTACCAAACTAATTTCCTTTTCTCAGTTGTCTTCTATCCCAGGGCTAGATGATGTCACAGTTGAAGTATCTCCTTTAAGTGTCACTGGTGTCACAAATGGATCACATTCTGAAACCACTTCAGAGCAATCACAGGTAGGTATCTGAGTTCTAAGAAACAAACAGATCTTCTTGGGTGAAACCACTAGACCTAAGCAGTAGTCTGGAAGGAATATGTTAAATAAAAATGTGAAACTTGTAATGGTAAAATTATAAAAACTTAAGATAGGAAATGAATCTGGGGGGGGGGTTATTATTGTTTTACTATTTTGAAAGGCTTCCTAAAGTTAATATTTTTGTTTTTGCCTATAACAAAATAAATCTATATAGGACTAGAAAAAATCTTGAATATAATTATTTTCTTCAGGTTCCCCATGGGATTTTTCTAAGTTCTTATAAGAAATGTACTTTTTAAATGTTTTATTATAAAATTTTAAAATGCACACAAGCAGAAGAGTACAATGAATACTCAAGATTTTCAGTTAAGATTGTGTCACAGTTGCTTCATTTATCTTTTTTGTCACTTGCTGAATGAATCCCAGCTATCAGTCATTTTACCCGTACATAATTCCTTAAGGATCTCTGAAAATTTTTGAGATCTTAAGTGACATTTTTCATATTTAATGTCTTTATCAAACTTTATCATGTACATGTAATGGATAGTAGCTGTCTGGTGTCATTGAACCCCTTATTACTCAAAGTATGCTCCATGGACCAGCTGCATGGACATCACCTGAGGGCTTGTTAGAAATAATCTCAGGCCCCCTCCAGGAACTGCTGAATCCCTACAATCTAAATTTTAACAAGATTTCTAGGTGATGTGTAGGCATTTGAATATTGAAAACTACTGTTGTTAGAAATACCAATTGTCTGGGCAGCGCCTGTGGTTCAGTGGTTAGGGCTCTGGCCCCAAATACCAAGGGTGGCGGGTTCAATCCCGGCCCCAGCCAAACTGCAACAACAAAAAAATAGCCAGGTGTTTTGGCCGGCGCCTATAGTCCCAGCTACTCAGGTGGCTGAGGCAAGAGAATTGCCTAAGCCCAGGAGTTGGAGGTTGCTGTGAGCTGTGATGCCACATCACTCTAACAAGGGCAATAAAGTGACACTCTGTCTCCAAAAAAAAAAAAAAAAAAAAAAGGAAAAAAATACCAAATACCAATTGGGTGAAAAAGTATGTTTTTTAAAATTGATTTGTTTAAGTCAACATCCTAGTAGGACCCACACTTTACTTTCGGCTCTTATGTCTTAAGGTTCTGTATAAATTTAAAATTGTATTATTTTTTGAAAAAACAAAAATTCCTTATTGTTTGAGTATACTCTCTAGTGTATTTCAGTGAGGTATTAAAATCTGAAATAAGGTCAAGTGTCGTCACTCACACTTGTAATCTTAGCACTTAGGAAGGCCAGGACAGGAGGATCATTTGAGGCCAGGAGTTAGTAAGCAGCTTGTGCAATATAGCAAAACCCTATCTTTACAGAAAATTAGCCTGGCATGGTAACACATGTATATAGTCCCAGCTACTCAGAAAGCTGAAGCAGAAGGATCACCTGAGTTTAAGGTACTACTGAGCTCTGATGATGCCTTTCTAGCCCAGACAATAGAGTAAGATCCTGTCTCCAAAATAATAATCACATTAATAATAAATAAAATCCAAAATAAAATAATTACTAAAATGGTAGCCTACCAAAGTAATATCAAACAATATATAATAGAATTCTGCATTTGTACATAGAGATACTTTTCACAGGATATTTTTTAGATAATGATGTTGTTAACAATGGTTGTGATAGCTATCACTTAAAGGATGCTTACTGTGTGCCAGGGTACACACACTTTGAAGTGCTTTTTATAAATTAACTCATGTAATTCTCTTAACAGCCCTATGATTAAGCACTGTATCAGCCCTACTTTACAGACAGGTCAAATGAGGTACACAGACATTAAATAACTTGCTGAAGATTAAATGGTAATGTAAGAGCTGAAATTTTAACTCAGGAAGTCTGATGCCAAGAGCCCTAGCTCTTAGCTGCTATGCTACACTGCACTTTCTCCCAGTAGCCGTACTCAATTCATTAAGCATGTTAAGGATGTATGGTGCGAAGCCCTGTGAGAAGCCATACATTTAGATAAGGTATATCTTTGGGTGATGAATTAGATGATTATTTACTTAAGAATTAGATAATAGAAAGTATAACACCTATTTAATATAGCTAATTCCATTATGATGGACACTGAAATACTGTATATATAATATAAAAGAAATCCAAATATTGTAGAAGAGTTTAACTCTATAAAGTTCTCTCAATGGAATGTGAATCTTTCTAAAACAAGACATCTGTAAAGAATGTTAAGAGAGTATTTCTATTCTACCTAGTAGTTATTCTTTGGTGGATAAGGTCCTCATATATTTGTAAAATTTTTAAGTGGTATCTGTCTAACTTTGAATATTAATTTGAATTTTTCCAGGTGCTATTATGAATGCCATCTTTAATATATATATTAAAACTTCTGCACATTTGTATTGGTTCTCACCTATTTAAGGTCCAAAAAAATTGATTACCAGTAATCATAGATGAATTTCTAATTTTTCTTTGCAAATTTAGGATAACTTTCTCCAGCAACTTTATTGTAAAACTATCTACCATATAATTTATTTAGAGGATTGATGAAGTCCTGTTACCTTTTAAAGTTTTAAAAATTGTGATAAAATTGTGTGTTATTAGCTTAATAAAAATAACTTCAGCATGCTCTTAATATTCAAAGGCAAGTTCTCTGTTTTTTGGTCATTGTTAATTGGTGTATTTTATATAAAATATTTTGAAATGGACTTAGGTATTACTTGGTACAGAGTTTCCGTTGACATTACAGTCAATTCATTTATCAGGTAAGGGACAAATATGCACTTTTTAAAAAAACATTCATTTATTACTCTCTCTACTTTATGCATGAGTCAAAGACCAAAGGTTTGTATACTGATTTTTCTGCAACTTTAATTTCATAGTTTAGATTCTATCATTATCCACAATAGAATATCCAGTTGTGCGGTTGAGATTAATTTGAGAATAAAATGAAGGACAGTTGAGAGATATGATAAAGGATTTATTGGGTCAGTCAAGTAGCAAAGGTATAGATATTACATAATTAAACCTTGCTGAGGTGTTGGTTATTAGGCAAAAGTTAACAGCTGAGAGTTGAAATATATGAGGGTGGGATGTGATTCTCATTTGCCCTATTATACTGCTATATGAGTTAATGTCCATAAATTTATAAAAAATGTACTGACATATCATTTGAATTTTTTATTTAACAGTGTTTTGGAGTTTTTAAGTACTGTAGATATGCATTATATATACACAAAAATTATTTTTGTTCATTTAACAGTATCACATAATAGGAGAAACCTAAAGGAAGTTTAGATGTTTTATTTGCTTCAGAGATTTTGTCAGATTTAATTTATATATGAATTATCTGAGAGAAAAACTTAATATATAATTTACATTTATTTTCTAAGGACCATGATTGATTTAAAGGTAGTTAGTTACATTTTACCTCAAATTAATTTAACCTACATTTCAGTATAGACATAAAAGGGATTTCATACTGTTAAAGAAATTCCTCTTAACAATCTGTACAAATAATGAGTGATATCCAAAAAGTAAGCTTATTCTAAATGTTTAGTTTCATAGAAAAATCAAGTCCTATGTACAAGCTGTCCTAGCTTTGCACTTAAGCAATGATAGGGTTTCTGCATGCACAAGGTTCAGTTAACACTTGTAACATGGAAGTAAGGGCTACCTGTTTAACAAACTATTTGTATCTAAAAAGGTCATTCTGGAGTATTCTTCATTATAAGTAATATATAGTATTTAATCTTAACCACTCTGTGGACAATGTTACCTGTAATAGTTTCATCAGTAGCTGAAATGTACAATGTAATTTTGTCTGAGAAACTGGCTTCTCTTTAAAAAATTCTCCAGGAATTACTTTCTAAAAAGTTAGAAGAGCCATTCCTACTTAGAATAAGATCATTTAATAAATAGAGTTGAATTGGATAGATGGTAGGTACCTAGGAAATCAGTTCACTTTCTGTTGGAGTTGACAAATAAAATAGTTATATTAGCTTTGTTAAAAGTTTTATTAAAGTAAAAAATCCACCTATAATTCAAAGCAGCATTTTAATTATTTAATGCATGAACATATTTACATTTTAAGGAATAATATAATGTTGATATTAAGTGTAGCTTCCTCTGAAGTCCTATTTAAGTATTTGTAGCTATTCGAAACATATATCCCATAATTAAATTATTGGTATTTAAATTTAGAAATATGATTTTGTCTGATACTTATTACCTTAGAATTATAGGCAGAAACATCCCTTTTAAGTAACATGATGGACCCCTTTTATGAATTGTCTAAAGATTTATACAAAATGCTCTCTACAGCAGAACAGTACACAAGACTCTGGACCACAGGAAAGTGAAGTTTCAGCAGAAAATATCTTAACTGTAGCCAAGGATCCAAGATATGCCAGATATCTCAAAATGGTTCAAGTGGTAAGCTCATTTGGTCTGTCTTCTCTGTCTAGCAGCCTCATTTGAAATTCTTAACCCTGGAGTTTCATTCTTACTTTTTCAATCTGAGAAAACTGCTAAACCGAGTGACCAAGTTTTCTACTCTCTCACTCCTTTCTATTTTAATTAATACCCTGATAAAAAAGTAGCCAGAAGTCAAATCTTTCTAATGGTAATTGATCACATATTTCAAGTTAACATAGTTTAGTGAAGACTTAATGTTTAAATTTTCTTGGTTTACATTAAGTTATCCATAAACATCTTAAATGTATCAGAAAGGAATGAAAGTAGACGATTCATTTGGTGAATCATTTGATTTTAGCTTAATTCCCATATGCCAGCACAAATAATTTTTTAAAATAATTTTTTCTGATGTTCATTTATCAGTGATCTCTTGACCATGTAAAGTCATGCCGTCAATAGTATATGACTTCAAAATTCATCTTTTTCTCTAAAAAATCATAATATGGTATGATAAAAATATTTGCAGTTGTCTATAATAGAAGTTTTCATTATTGTAGGGAGTTCTATTCCAGTGGTTGAAAGAGGTAGCTATCCATCATTTTTCTATTAATTAAAAAATTAGTGCTTTTGTAAATTTTAATATTACAAGGCAAAAGAAGTACAGAACTAATTCTAAAGAATGATTTTGTTTTGCTGCCCATGGCATTGTTTATCACTAAAATAATTTAAAAACAAATACTCTCTGATAGCCAGAAAGAATAGATTCATTCATTTTGAAGCTATGGTGGGGGAAAAGAAAAGTATATTCACTTCCCTTAGCTATCAGAAGGAGTAGATTTATCACTTTAAAAGTTTCTTTTTTTCTTAACCCTTCATTTTTTTCTCTGAAGCCTACAGCTTCAGCAGGAAAAAAAAAAAAACCAAAAAACTTTGGGATAAAAACATCAAGTTTTTTAAAATTAACAATAAAGCAAAGCCAATTTGAATAAAGCCTGAGATTGAAAGGCAGACTTGTTAAAAAACACATTTGACTCTTATAAACAAAGAGGAAAAGGTTCAAAACATCTTTGAAAGACTTTTTATGTTAGTCTCTACTTGCCATTCCATTGTAAAATAAGTAATATGAAAATCTACTGTCTGAAATCTGTAAGAATGTCCTGAAGTCTTTTATGAAAGTCTGTATCTTAAGATAAATATTAAATTCTTATCTTTGATTTTATAATAACTTCAAAAAAACTTTGTTTTAGTGTAAATCCACTGTCCATTTGTTCCAGAAATATTTATTAAGCATTTATTCTAAGATACTAGGTATTGTCTAGATTTATTTAGCAACGTTTCCAGCTCCTACTTATAATTTTTATTTTTGTTATTAATTACTTTTTAAAGTTCCATTGCTTTTTAGAGTTTTACACATACACACAACACACACACTACAACCACGTTAAATTGACCACCCAAGGGACTGTAGCAAACTGGTAAATATATGGAGCTGGTCAGTATAAGGAACCAGGCCCACTGTGCTAATAAGTACATGTGGTGCATGTCCATTCAATGAAAATGAGATCAACTCAAGGAGGTGGTCAATGTAGGGAGGTGCTCAACTGGGGGAGGTTATACTGTATATGTATATATTCATATAAATAATTGGTCCTTTAAAGATTCTTTTTTTCAATTCACTACGTTTATCATCTCACTAGGAGTAACAGCCAACATCTTTTATAGATAGGCCCCTGAGATCCTGTACAGTCTAGCTCCCATGTTGCCTTTATGATCTCATACCCTCACTCACTCCCCCAGCTCTCCTAGACTCACTAATGCTTCTTGAGTAAATATATGGCCAGTCCCTTGTCTCGGGCCTTTGCATCAGCAGGTCTCTCTGCCTGAGATATTTTTCCTTAGTTAGTGAGGCATGATGTCACACACCTGTAGCCTCAGTTACTTGGAAGGCTGAAGCAGGAGGATCACTTCTAGGAGTCTGTGTACTGCACTGTATATTCATGATTTGCTCCCTTACTTCCTTTATATCTTTATTCAAATATCACCTTCAAAGTGAGGCCTTCTTTGATCACCGTATTTTTATTTATTTTTTTAATGTTAATGATGATTTTCCTTTTTTTTTTTTTTTAATTTTATTTATGTATTTATTTTTATATTTTTGCAGTTTTGGGCCAGGGCTGGATTTGAACCCACCACATCTAGTAAATGGGGCCTTATTTTAAATTATAAGGTCCTCTGACCCTCTTCTCTTTATTTCTTCACTGCTGTATTTTTCCGTGTATCAGCTTCCAGCATTGTTCGCGTTTTACATATTTACTTTGTGTCTTTTCCTCTACTAGCTTATAAACTCCACAAGGACAAGGAATTTTTTATGCAGTACACATAAAATTAAATTATTATGTGTACTGTGTAAAATTAAATTATGTGTACTGCATAAAAAATTCCTTTAATAATACTGAGCACATAGTATGTACTTATGAATGAAAAGGCCTATATTTTTTCTCTACACTGTTTTACCTGGTGACAGATTTTGATGATAGATTTCTTTTTTGCACTAACTCCACAGTTTTCTGAATGAGAAAATTCCAAATATAAGTTCCTGGGCTCCAGACTACAAAATTAGAATCTCTAGAGTTGGTACTTGGTACATAGAGAATATGTATTTTGAGGGAAAAAAGCTCGTCTACTTAAGACATGTTTAAAATACTATAAACTGGCTGGACAAAGTGGCCCACACCTATAATCCTAGCACTCTGGGAGGCCAAGGCAAGTAGATTGCTTGAACTCAGCAGTTCGAGACCAGCCTGAATGAGAGCAAAACCACGTCTTTACTAAAAATAGAAAAACTGGCCAGGTGTTGTGGCAGACATGTATAGTCCAGCTACTCAGGAGGCTGAGACAAGAGGATTGCCTGACCCCAAGAGTTGCTGTGAGCTATGATGCCATGGCACTCGACCCAGGGTAAAAAAAATGAGACTCTGTCTCAAAAAATTAATAAAATAAAATATTATAAACTATATATTAACATCATTCATACTGTTAAATTTAAAATCATTTAAGAAAATAATAAATTGTTTTATTTAAAAAAGAAAGACGTGGACAGGCACAGTGACTCACACCTATAATTCTAGCACTTTGGAAGGCTGAGGCATAAGGATGACTTGAGGCCAGGAGTTTGAAACCAACCTGGGCAATAGCAAGACCCCCATTTGTACAAAAAAAACCTAAAAAAGTTAGTCAGGCATGATGTCACTCATATATAGTCTTAGCAACTTGGGAGGCTGAGGCAGGAAGATCACTTGAACCTAGGAGTTTGAGGTTGCAATGAGATAGGATGAGGCCACTGCATTTCTAGCCCAGGCAACAGAGCAAGACAGATGTTTCAATCAAAAAAAGTGAAAAGAAAGACTTAACTCTCTTGTAGTACTTGGTACTTCACTTCCAAGTTCATCCTTTGTGCTTGGTATCACTGAGTGTGATCAAGGCCAAGTTCATCCTTTGTGCTTGGTATCACTGAGTGTGATCAAGGGTTCAACTTCTCTGCCTTAGTCTTACACTGATTATAGCTACGGCTTCCTGTTTTTGGCCTTTTGCCTCCTTCCTGTCTTTAGTGCGGTGTTTCTATTTCACAATCATTTCCACGGTTCTAGAAGTCCTGCTCTTTTATGGTGTCTCCCTCTTCAGGAACATGGGCTTGGCCTTCCATTGCTATGCTGAGTAATTAATAATTCTTCTATGTGCTCTAAATTGTTATGTAATGTGGTTCATATGGGCCTCTGTGTCAGTAAAGCTAGAGGTTGTGTTCTGTTTCTAATTGTTTGAGGGTGATTTGCGAGAAGAAAGGGGTGACAACATCAAATTGTCATCCTAAAACTAGAAATTTATCCAAGTTAAATTAAGTTTTATCGTTTTTAGTTTATTGCGGCAACCTGTATCCCAGAATCTTATTGCCCAACTTTTATTTCCTACTGCTCCCTGTCCTGAATTCCATTCTTTGGTCAGACAAAACCACAAACCTTTCCCTATATAAGCTCCATGTTTTTCCACCCCTTACTTTTTTTTGCAGTTTTTGGCCGGGGCTAGGTTTGAACCTACCACCTCCAACATATTGGGCTGGTGCCCTAGTCCTTTGAGCCACAGGTGCCACCCGATTTTTCCATCCCTTATTATATTTCCAAATTATACTTGTCTGACATGTTTCTGTGAATGCTTCCACTAAATCACCCCATATTCTGGATCCACCAGCACATAAAGCTAGAAGTAATATTTCCCTTCGTTGACCTAGCCAACCACTTTATCTGTAATCTTTCTGGAATTTATCACTTCATACCTTGTTCTGTGATTATTTCTACATATTTTTATATCACCAGTTGAAAATGAAACCATGAGAGAAAGAATGATATTTTGATTAATCTTCATATTCATTTTTATACCTGGCACCCATAAAGGTATTCAGTTAATATTTATTGAGTTGACTGTTTAACCCCACATATTAACTCTCCTTCCCAGGTTTGTATCACCTGGAAATGTATAAATGTGCTCCCATTTCTTCAAGTTATCAATTTAAAATGTTTTATAGGACTAAACCAAGTAGAAGTTTCCTTCAAGGTTGATGTGAATTGGCCAATCATTATTCTTTACAATATGATACTGAATCATCTATAAATCCCCCCTTTCTCCTGTTTCTTCAGTATGTCATGAGTGAGTGTCAGAATTTCCTAAAACAGTTGTACACTGCATGTTTGACCATGCTCAGGATTCTCAAATCCTGATATGGTCACAACCAAAGTTCCTGTCACTTCTGCATCATTATTCATTTTGGCCTTTGTGTTGAAACTTAAATATAAAATAGTTAAACACATTTCCCTATTGCTTCTTTTATCTGTTTAAGAATTAAAATTTCTCCTGTAGTCCCAGCTCCTTGGGAAGATAAGGCAAGAGAATCGCTTGAGGTTGCTGTAGACTGTGACACCTTGGCACTCTACCGCAGGTAACATAGTGAGACTGTCTCAAAAAAAAAAAAAAAAAATTAAATTTTCAGCAAAGCAACATTGAAGTTTTCCAGATGCTCTGATTTTGGCAACATCAAACTTCCTGTACATATAGATAGGTAACATCCCTCTATCATATCTATATCTTTGTACTGGTCTTTTAGGAAAGCCTTATTGAAATCCTCCATCTTGTATGGTGGCTAAAAAGTATGCTGTATCTCATTAATGACAACTTTTATTATCTTTTAGCCTCATTTAGGAGTTTCTTTATCCCATGTTCAAGAATTTCTATATATTTATGCACATATTGATTTATAGTTATTATCCTCCTTCTGTGGTAAATATTCTAAGGCATTCCTTTCAAATGCCAGTTCTCCTTCATAAGTTTCTTCCCACTAAATGTTAGTGATTCCCAAGGGATACTTATTTTGAAATTTTAGGTTTACTCTACTTAAATGTACACATGCACACAAACACATACTCACTTTCTTTAGGTCATTGGATTTATTTTCTATTTATATTTTTCCTCCTAATAATTTTTTGGTAGTTCTTCCACTGTGTTTTTTCCCTACTATATTATTCATAAATCTCATCTTATAATTTTAATTGAAGATATTTTTATTCTTTGATTTCAGTCTAAAGTCCCTTGATCATACCCATGGGTATTTCTAAGCATGATCTATTGGTTTTTCTGAACTACGTAGCACTTTTCCAGGAGTATGATCATTCTAAATCATCACCTGAAATATTGTTCATCAGCTGTATCTACATAACTAGTTGTTCCTATATCCATTCCTTTACAAAACAACTTTAACTGGAAGAACAGATGACAAAACCACCCTGCTTTAGAAAATGCCTCACAGGAATGGAAAAGAATCATCAGAGACACATTGACATCTGTATTATTGAAGCATCCAGTTCTTTCACTGACATGGGAAGAATCCAGGTAGTTTTGTATCTTTATACTCCAGGATGGTGATATGCCTTTCTATTTTCTGTATTAGTCTTCTAAGCACCTGTTCACTGTGATGAGGTGGTTCAGTTCCTTGAGTATAACAGAACAGCAGAATATAGATGGAAAGGAAAACAAATTTGACCACTGGCCATAAATAGGAGTCTAACCCTTAGTAATTCCATAGGGCAGCTTCATCAGTAATTGCATCATCAATATTGAAAAGTACTTCATTTCCCAGAAATATTTCAGATTTTCATTAAAATATCAGATTTTTCTCAACTTCAGAGTATATGATGGAAAGAATTTCTCGTGCTTATTTACCATTCAAAATTTAGCTTTAGGGGCAGTGCCTGTGGCTCAGTGAGTAGGGCGTCAGCCCCATATACCAAGGGTGGCGGATTCAAACCCAGCCCCAGCCAAACTGCAACAACAACAACAACAACAAAAAAAAAATTTACAAAATTTAGCTTTAGTTGTTAGTGTAGAGAAATACTCATATCAACATAATTATATAAGTGTTACTTTGTCTATAGGTTTAGTCTTAAGTAGTTTACCACCCATTGTACATGTTATTACAGGTTATAGAATCTGAATTCTAGAAGTCCATGGTCTGGCTTTTAGAGAATTAGTTTAACAAAACGGAAAATCACATGGTCTCCAAAAAAAATCCTTTCTGAAAAAAATTACTATATTTATACACTGTAAATACTGTATTTATAAACAGTATAAAAATCTATTCCCAAGATTCTAAGAATAACCATCTCTAAACCCTCTAAAGGGAATTAACAGTACTACAAGGTCTTTCCCCTTGTTGAAAAGGCAATGATAGGATTTATCCTTTTTCAGTGCCCTTATGTTCTTGTCATTTAAAAATAAGAGTTACTGCTCCATAAGCAGAGTCTTATATTGCAACTATGCTGAATTTCTTAGCATTTTCTACAGTATAATATTCTTCCAGTCAGTAGCAACTTGGTTTGTAATAGCCCCTCAACAATCTTAATCTGGTGGGACCCGTAGCACAGTGGTTACAGCGCCAACCTTATGCACGGAGGGTGGCGGGTCCCAACCCGGCCTTGGCCAGCTGAACATCAATGACAACTGCAGCAAAAAAATAGCCAGGCATTGTGACAGGTGCCTATAGTCCCAGCTCCTTGAGAGGCTGAGGCAAGAGAATCACTTAAGCCCAAAGAGTAGTTTGAGGTTGCTGTAAGATGTGACCCCATGACACTCTACCCAGGGCAACATAGACTTTGTCTCAAAAAAAAAAAATCTTTTAATCTTTTCTCCTAATTCCTTCCTGAATTATTATTTAGAACTATTATGTCCTCTGTAATAAGACAATGGAAAAGTGTTTCTCAAGCCCCTTCAGATTATTCTCTGGTATAGAAATCTTGAATTGGCAGACTGCCAATATGTAGTGATGATTCTTTTATACAGGTAGACATAGAAAGTCCTACAGATTATTTTTAAAAAAAAACAGATTTTTTTGTTTAATTTTCAGACTTCCTGGATATCAGGATGAACTACTTTGACTTCCTCTTCCTGGGTCGTATTTCATATTTCCCTTGCCTCACTTGTCATATACTGGTAAATCTATTTTAGAACCTAGATAAATAAACTAACTATTTAATGTAATTAGTTAATATAAACTCTTGTGAACAGAAGCCAACACAGTCCTTCACTTATCACAAGTAACAATTCACAGAGTGGTGAGCATTACCTTGCCCTTTGGTCTCCAAGCCTTTTTCTGTTACTCAGGGATTACTACCCACTGTGTGATAACAGAATGATTACAGTCCCAGAAAGTACTTGTTTTTCTGAGAGACAATGTGAAGGCCTAGGGGTATACTCAGATCTTTACCCTGTACTTCTGAGATGCAACATGGTAGTTTCTTAGCTTTGTCATATATTCCTTGTGTGACCGTGTTCAGGTCATGTCACTTCTCAAGGCCTAAGTCCTCTCATATATAAAATAAAATCTGAAGTTCCTTTAGATTTATATATTAATTGATCCCCAAATGTGAATCTTATTATTAATGAATGTTCCTGGAACACCTGCTGGCATTTTCTGATTTTTTTTTTTCTCTTTTTTAAGCAAGTTTTATATAAGATTTTTGGTGAGTAATACCATTGTGTTCCAAATGTGGCAGATAATTGATTCTGATTTAATGTTTGTTGTCATAATTGTGCAGTGCAAGCCTTCACTAAATTACATATTGCTTTTATAACTTAACTGGAATTATGTACATAGATCACTTTTCCAACAATTCTTCCCTTTTTACTGGCAGAGCTTGGTGAATCCTTTGCCAATAAGAAATAGTGCATTGGGAAAGTCCGACTTCCATGTTAAGAAGCTAATGACTTGTATTTTTTTAAACCATATTTGCCAAAAC
The DNA here is from genome assembly GCA_963573935.1 of Arctocebus calabarensis. Classification (NCBI taxonomy): domain Eukaryota; kingdom Metazoa; phylum Chordata; class Mammalia; order Primates; family Lorisidae; genus Arctocebus; species Arctocebus calabarensis. The sequence continues at coordinate 7,405 of CAUYON010204725.1, read as the reverse complement.
AGTCTCTTCAGATACTTAGATGTTTTTAAACTCTGTTTTCTTTGGCTGCCTTAAAATATGAATTGAATAATCTCTTTGGTTGTGGTGGTTCTGATGTATCCCTTGCCAGCTGTGGATGCTGGCCTAAGGAAATGTGACTTCCATTACCTAAAGATAAATTGGTTCCAAATGATTATTAAAGATGTTCATCAAGAAGTTACCCACCTTAGACCTCGTGAAACTAATCAAGCATGAAAGAGTTCTCTTTAGATACCAAAAAAGATGTAGTTATTATAAGAACAATTAAAGTCCTTAAAACCTTTTTTGGATTTGACCTTACTGTGGTTTTCCATGGTCCAGAGAACCCCAGGGTAGGTTCCTCATCATTGATCAATAGTATAGTTAAAAGGAGGAGCCTAGAAGTTCATGTATAATCACAGCTGTGAAAAACACTAGTGAGGGTTTAGCTAATAACTTATAAGTTATTTATTTCATTGTTTTAAAACTATATGTAACTATTATATTATTAATAATATATATTTCTTTTGTTTTATAATACCTAAGTTGTACTAATCAATATTAAGGTCAATGGTTATTGAGCACGTGAAGGTTTGGGGAATAGAGGGACAACTTTTTTATATTGTTTTAGCCTCACTCTGTTTATTGAAAATAAAAGCTTCATGTCCAATTACTTGATTTTCTATATTTATTAAATGTAGATAGAGCAGAAATGCAAATAAACATTTGTCTCTTTAATTAATTGTGTAATTTAGCTAATGATGGAAATTGTAAATAAAAATATCTTATCCTTCACATCAACTACATAGTTAGCCAGGTCTATTTGAATCTAATTAAAAGAAAGAAGCAAAAAAAAAAAGAAGAAGAAGAAGCAAAACTTAGCAGAGTAATAGACCATATGAGTAGTAACTTTGAGTTAGAATAAATGAAATCCAAGTGACCTCCTTCCTCTATATTCTATCTTAAATCAAAAGCGAGGTTTGGATAGAGCTTTCCCCTGACCAGAAAACTGCAACAGTTAGCCACCAATTGGAAGCCCCTGCTGTGTTACCTATGCTTTGCCATAGCTTGAGTATCCAGAGAACCTAGAAACACATTGCTTTTTGTCACATTTTTGGCAATAATCTACAAAAATTACTTATTCACTGTGGAAGTCAGTAAACCAGCCTCTAAGGAAACCATGTGTGAAGAATTAGTATGCCATTTTTTCAGATTATGATTTTTTCGATCATTTAGGCTACCTTTTGAACTCTCCCATGATGCCTTGAAAGGGATCTTAAAATCAGCCATGCTGTGTGCAATCTTCTTAACTTCTTAGTGTTCAGAAGGCAGCCTTTAAATTGTGTATTTGCCCTTTTGTTTTTTAAAAATGTGTCTTATTAGAAAGCAGTAAATAAGAATATTACTAAGTCTAAATTTTAAATTTCTTGCTTTTCTTGATGTGTGACAAAGATAAAAGATGACAAGATGACTAGATAATATCTTGTTGGTAATATTACATATGCTGCCCTTGATCCTCATCTATTCTTCACTAATATCACTGTTGCTGTAATTGTACACTTGGGATATTTTAATACTAATAGCATATATTTTTCATTATAGCTATCTTTAGGTAGCATTCAATTGCTGTGAAACAATTTGTTTCTAAGTAATAGTTTTTGCTGTGACTATTCCTATTTACAGCGGAACAGTCTCTGGAAAATATATTTTGTGCTGAGCGCCTCAGGCATCCCCAAAAAATCATCACCCATCAACACAATGCTATATTACACAGATGCCAGTCTGCCTTAGAGTTGTAGAAAGAAATTTGGTTACTATACATTTGAGTACTTTGTTTTCTTATAATATACCTGATAATTGAAATTAATTTTAATTTAAAAATAATTTATCAAGGGAAGTAAGTGAAATGTTAAGAGAATAGGGAATGCAAAATAATCTTTTTTTTTTTTTTTTTTTTTGAGACAGAGCCTCAAGCTGTCGCCCTGGGTAGAGTCCAGTGGCATCATAGCTCACAGCAACTTCCAACTCCTGGGCTCAAGCTAGTCTCCTGCCTCTACCTCCCAAGTAGCTGGGACTACAGATGCCCGCCACAATGCCCTGCTATTTTTTTTGGTTGCAGCTGTCATTGTTGTTTGGCAGGCCCTGGCTGGATTCAAACCCGCCAGCTCAGGAGTATGTGGCTGGCACCTTAGCCACTTGAGCCACAGGAGCTGAGCCAAAATAATCTTTTAAAACTAATGGAGAGGCTCAGCACCTGTGACTCAGCGGCTAGGGTGCCAGCCACATGCACCAGAGCTGGTGGGTTCAAATCCAGCCCTGGCCTACCAAATAACAATGACAACTGCAACCAAAAAAAAATAGCCGGGCATTGTGGTGAGTACCTGTATTCCCAGCTTCTTGGGAGGCTGAGGCAAGAGAATTGCTTAAGCCCAAGAGTTGGAGTTTGCTGTGAGCTGTGATGCCACAGCACTCTACCTAGAGCCACATAGTGAGACTATCTAAAAAAAAAAAAAACTAATGGAGAAAATGGTAAATCTAGGATGCTAAGTTTGTCAAATCATTAATCACAGTGTTTGAAGAGAATGTATCTCTTCAGGGATTTATTCTCCATATCATATTTTTGTGCCATTGGTATTATAGCTAAAATAATTTAGACAGTGTGGAGGATGGTTTACCCCAACAGTCCTTTTAAGCCAAAATGTTTAATTCTTCATTTCTGTTTATTTTGCTAAGTGGCAGTAAAATGAACTTCATCTGCCTTGAATTTGTTATAATATCATACCTCTATCCCCACAAAAGAAAGACAAAACAGGCAGAAGAAGGAACAAACACAGGGGAGGGAATATCTAGAGGATTAGCGTAGAATAGCTTTAAGTATCACAAGAATTTTCTTTAGATGATATATAAAAAAATGATAACCAACAAAAGGCATTAGCAGAAAATTATCTTAATGTTTGACTTCATATTTTTCTTCTGACTCATTTAAATAGCTTAATTCTTTAGAAGTTGTGACAAAAGGAACAGCACTGTGCTGTGAAGGCTCATAAGAAAGCTCTTGAAGATGCACAATAGCAGTAACAGTTTTTATGCTTGCAGAAATGTGTGGGATAGTCCTTTTACGCTGCTCCAACTATAATTTTTCAGTTATCCATCTGTAAGTTCTCAGTGCCCTCCTTTCATCTTTCAAATTAACAACACTTGGTGGCAACAATATCAAAGTTCGTATCAGGGGCTAGCATTTTCTAGATCTGTACAGGTCATTAAAAATAAAGCTTTCCTTCTTTTAGATAGCCATATTCACTTTACAGTGATAAGAGAGTATTTTAATTAATTTTGTATTTCTCCACTGAAAGCTTCCAGAAAAAAAATCATTGAGCGTATACTTTCTTTTGTATTGTGATTTGCTCAATGAACAACTATCTATTATGTATAATATTTTATCTTGAAATTTTATCCTAAGTATAATACCCTAATATAGTTCATAAAGTGTAGCATAGGTATATTTTAAAGATAGCACAATTGAAAATCAAAAGGCAAGAATGTTGTTGAATCGATATGAGTTAAATTTAAAATAAAAGGAGCCTGATTGGAGGACTGGCTACCTTTTAGCAACTCATAGCATCTTTTCAATTCTTGCTTGTTCCTGCTTTCTACAAATAAAAAGTTCTATTCACCTATCAACTCAATAGATCTTTTCCTTATCGTTGCCTTAAGTAGGAAGAATACTTCATATTTTCCATTTTTTGTAATTGAATTATGATTTAAACTTTAAACTGAGAGGAAAAATTCTAAAAAATAAGGAGCATTTTTTTTTAATGTCATTTATATCCCTTAAATTGAGTAAGAATTTTTTCCCTTTTCTAATCTAAAACTTTAGGAAAATTTCAACATAGTTTATTAATGGATTTAGTAGCTTGGCTTTTGTTAACTCAATAACAAATGAGTGTAATTATTGGAAGGCCTGTAAATTTCCAAACAGTTTTTGTGATATAAGTAAATAGTACTTAACTATTAGCTCTGCTACCATAATTTCATTAGTGTGGCTTCTTTACACACTTTCTCCAGTGACGCAAATACAGACGTGATTTTTTGGAACATCAGACTTATGGCTGCCTTCTCTCTTCTTCATTACTTGTGTTGGACAAACTGCCATTTTCACTTGCCAAAAAAAATCCCACAGTTCAGTAGACTTCAGTTTTGAGGTCTCTCATGTCCTTCTCAGACCATCAGTAGCTTTGTCTCTTGGCAATCAGAAATTCGACACTTCTTTTTAATGTTTAACAAAACAGAATCTGTTATTTGACCTCTAAGTTAGAACATAGGAAAACAACAAAATTTCTAAGCAACATCACCGGAAACAATGGCAAATCCCTTTGGAACACATTCTTTGGAATATAGGCCAAATTATTTTTTTTTGAGACAGAGTCTCAAGCTGTCACCATAGATAGAGTGCTGTGGTATCACAGCTCACAGCAACCTCCAATTCCTGGCCTCAAGCAAGTCTCCTGCCTCTGCCTCCCAAGTAGCTGGAACTACAGGCGCCTGCCAAAATGCCCAGCCATTTTTAGGTTGCAGCTGGTATTATTGATTGGCGGGCCCATGCTGGATTCGAACCCTCCAGCTTAGGTGTACGTGGCTGGTGCCTTAGCCCGTTGAGCCACAGGCACCAAGCCAGGTCAAATTATTTTTTATCAAGCTTTATAAGGTTTGTATTCAGATGGTAATAATAAATCTCTTGTGGGATATTAAAATAAAGGATATTTTCCTTTATTTATATCCATATACAGAAATGACTAAAGACATCAAATTTGGGGTATATTTTATGCTGTAAGCCAATCCAAGAAGGTAAGGTTCAAATATGGATTTTATAGGTTCAGGTTTCTATTATTCATATACTATAAGCAGTTCCATGAAACTAACATTTAAAATAGGAAGCTTATTCATTTTGTTTGTTTGTTTGCAGTTTGGCCAGGGCTGGGTTTGAACTCACCACCCTTGGTACATGGGACCAGCAGGGTGATGAGTTCAAACCCAGACCTGGCCAAACTGCAAACAAAAAAAAAAAAAATAGATAAATAAAAATAAATAAACTTCACTTTAAAAAAAAAAATAAATAAAAAGCAATAAAATAGGAAGCTTATCTAATTCCACTAATTTCCTGTTCCCTTCTCCTCCCTTCCTACCCACTGTTTCCTCTCAACTCTACCCCATACATACTTTTCTTCCTACATTTTAGGAATTTTTTTTTTTTTTTTTTTGAGACAGAGTCTCACTTTATCACCCTTGGTAGAGTGCCGTGGCGTCACACAGCTCACAGCAACCTCCAATTCCTGGGCTTAGGTGATTCCCTTGCCTTAGCCTCCCGAATAGCTGGGACTACAGACGCACGCCACAACGCCCAGCTATTTTTTTGTTGTTGTTATTACAGTTAGGCCAGGTCTGGGCCTGAACCTGCCACCCTCGGTATATGGGGCCGGCACCCTACCAACTGAGCCACAGGCACTGCCCATTTTAGGAAATTTTTTTTAACCTTGTTTCTCCTCCCTTTTTTCTTGGCTTTGTAACTTGTTTGTATAACCTTTCCAACAATGTCCTGTGGATTATGCTAAACTATAATAAATAAATGACATAGTTGAGTCTCTAGAACGACTTTCTACCATAAAAACCATAGTCTTTAGAAGCTGAGAGGTAAAGGAGTACAGCATTTTTTTTTTTTTTTTTTTGACACAGAGTCTCATTATCTCACCCTTGGTAGAGTGCTGTGGCATCACAGCTCACAGCAACCTCAAACTCTTGGACTTAAGCGATTCTCTTGCCTCAGCCTCCTGAGTAGCTGGGACTACAGGCACTCGCCACAATGCCTGGCCTGTTTTTTTGTTTTTATTTATTTATTTATTTTTGGTTGCAGCTGTCATTATTGTTTAGCAGGCCCAGGCTGGGCTCGAACCCACCAGCCTGGGTGTATGTAGCCGGCGCCCTACTCACTCAGCTGCAAGGGCCAAGCCGGGAGTGCAACATTAACTATGCTATTTTTCCCCCTTTTCTACTAAGTACTTCCTTTTTTAATGAAATGTTACAAACTCCTAACTTTTCCTATTATCCTAAACAGTTGAATGGCATTTAATTATCAAGGTAAATTCCCCAAACGTCCAGCCTTATCATAAGCAGTTAGCTTTCTCCCTACTGTCCTCACTGTGTACAGCTGACTGCAGCCACATCCTCCTGGGCTCAGGCATGCACCACCATGCCCTACTAATTTTTTTTTTGCCAGGGCTGGGTTTGAACCCGCCACCTCTGGTATATGGGGCCTGCACCTACTCCTTTGAGCCAAAGGCACCACCCTGCCCTGCTAATTTTTAAAAATTTTTTTGCAGAGACAAGGTCACATGTGTTTCTCAGGCTGGTCTTGAATTCCTCTACTATTAAAATTAATTTTATTATTAAATAAATTAAATAATACTGAATTTCATTCAAGCAAGTCTTATGAAGTCTTATTGGTGTAATACATCTTTAAGTGATGTGTGTTTTCATTTCTTGCTTACTTTATCCTAAACATAAGAGTCTGTTCACATTGGTTGCCCCTAAGCAAGTGGGTTTTGGTTTTTGTCCTCTATTTGTCATTAAGCTTTTTATAAGCTACCAAAAAGCTCAAAGTTTTATTTTCTACTTTCTTTGTCTTCTAAACCTTCATAATTAAACTTTCCAGAATACCTTAAAGATTACTTCATGGAATAATATTTCTTTCCAGGGTAGGTTTTGAAAATTAATCTATGATGGTCCTACTTATATTCATCCATCTAATATTTAGAATGTGCTTAAGTGTTCATTTGTATCTGAGTCTTAATAAGTTAAATTTTACCAACTTATAAAACATAACCATTATTAAGATAAATATGAAAATGAGTCTGCAAATACCCACCTTGACCTACTCAGACTATCTTCTGAGTAACCCATGAACTTGAAAGAAAACCTCTGTTTTCTCAACTTCATTGAACTTAACAAGCTTTAAAAGGGAATACTTTACCTCTTTCATATTTACATGGATGGAGCTGGAACATATTCTTCTTAGCAAAGTATCTCAAGAATGGAAGAAAAAGTATCCAATGTACTCAGCCCTACTATGAAGCTAATTTATAGGTTTCGTGTGAAGGCTATAACCCAACTATAGCACACGATTATGGGGAAATGGGTAAGGGAGGGGAGGGGGGAGGGTGGGGTGGAGGAAGGGTAATTTGTGAGGCCACACCTATGGTGCATCTTAGAAGGGTACAGGCGAAACTTACTAAATGCAGAATACAAATATCTTCATACAATAACTAAGAAAATGCCATGAAGGCTATGTTAAACAGTCTGATGAAAACATTTCGGATTGTATATGAAACCAGCACATTGTACCCCTTGATTGCAC
>CAUYON010204724.1:0-37564 GCA_963573935.1 Arctocebus calabarensis | reverse complement strand
CAGCTACTCGGGAGGCTGAGGCAAGAGAATCGCTTAAGCCCAAGAGCTGGAGGTTGCTGTGAGCAGTGTGACGCCACGGCACTCTACCCAGGGCGATAAAGTGAGACTCTGTCTCTACAAAAAAAAAAAAAAAAAAAATTTAATTTAATTTAAAAAATTAGCCAAGTGTGGTGACAGACATTTATAGTCCCAGCTACCCAGGAGGCTGAGATAGGAGGACTGCTTGAGCCTAAGAGTTTGAGGTTGCAGTGAACTACAATCATGCCACTGCACTCTAGTTCAGGTAACAAAGTAAGACCCTACGTTAATAAAAAAAGAAAAGGAACACAAAACAGGCCTAGGTAAACAATGAACCCACAGTAAGAATAAAATATAGGACTTTGTCTTAGAGTCTAAGATAATAATGAACTGGAGCCCAGGAGCATCTGCCACATTTTGACAGGGCTGGAACTGCCCTACTCTGAGCTTACACCTCTATTTGAAAACAGGGATAACAATCTCTACCTCAGGTGATTTTTGTAAGATTGTATTTACAAAACACTTGGCATAGCAGCTAGCACATATTTAGTGCTCAATAAATGGCAGCTATTTTCTCCAGGCTAACTATCTCTTATGGTCTTTTTTTTTGAGACAGAGTCTTACTCTGTGACCCTCGGTAAAGTGCTGTGGCGTCACAGCTCACAGCAACCTCAAACTCTTGGGCTTAAGCAATTCTCTTGCCTCAGCCTCCCAAGTTGCTGGGACTACAGGCGCCTGCCACAATGCCTGGCTATTTTTTGTTGCAGCTGTCGTTGTTGTTTAGCTGACCTGGGCTGGGTTCAAACCTGCCAGCCTCAATGTATGTGGCTGACGTTGTAACCACTGTGCTCCGGGCACCAAGCCTCTTGGTAGTCCTTTTATACCAGCCTAGCTACTTTCCGTAGAAGGAACTTATCTCTTTTAGATCTTTAATGTTACTTACCTTTGTAATAAGGCTTTCATCTCTCCATATCTAATACCATACACTTATTTATCTAGTTTATCACTTGTCTTTCTATCTAACATATAATCCATAGGCAGGAGTTTGCAGCTTTTTCTTTTGTTTTCTAGGGTCAGGGTCTCACTCTTTGGCATGGGCCCCAGGCTGGAGTGCATTGCTCACTGCAGCCTCCAACTCCTTGGCTCAGGCAATCCTCTTGCCTCAGCCTCCTCAGTAGCTAGGTCTATAGGCAGATGCCCCATACCAAGCTTAACTTTTAATTGTTTTAGAAACAATGTCTTACTATGTTGCCCAAGCTCGTCTCAAACTCCTAGCCTCAAGTGATCCTCCTGTCCCAGCCTCCCAAAAGGGCCGAGATTATAGGTATTAGCTGTCATGCTGAGCCTCTCTTTCATTTTTAAACTTCTATAGCCCTGACACCTAAAGAATGCCAGACATTTGGAAAGTGTTGAATAAATAATTGCTTGATGAATAAGTACCTTTTGCAAAATCTGGTGCTCAGGTATACAAAAAGTATTCCAGCTGTGAGCAGACAAGTGATGAGCATAGTGAGACAACTGCTTTTCTTATTAATATAGTTTTTATATCAAAGTTGAAAAATATAAACGGAATGTTTTTCTTCATTTAAAAAATGTCCTTACTGGCTGGGTGCCCACAGCTTAGTGGTTAAGGCACTGGCCAAATGCTCCTGGGCTGGTGGGTTTGAACCCGGCCCAGGCCCACTCAAGAAACAAGAAAAAAAATGGCTGGGCATTATGGCAGATACCTGTAGTCCCAGCTACTAGGAAGGCTGAGACAAGAGAATTGCTTGAGTTTAAGAGTTGAGGTTGCCGTGAGCTGTGACACTATAGCACTATCCTGAGGATAACAAAGTGAAACTGTCTCAAAAAAAAAAAAAAAGTCCTTACTAAAGGCTCAGTGCCTGTGGCTTAGCGGGCTAAGGTGCCAGCCATGTACACCTGAGCTGGCAGGTTCAAATCCAGCCTGGGCCCGCCAAACAACAATGATGGCTGCAACCAAAAAATGGTCGGGCATTATGGTGGGCACTTGCAGTCCCAGCTACTTGGGAGGCAGAGGCAGGAGACTTGCTTGAGCTCAGGAATTGGAGGTTGCTGTGAGCTGTGATGCCACAGTGCTCTATCCAGGGTGACAGCTTGAGGCTCTGTCTCAAAAAAAAAAAAAAGTCCTTACTAAAGTAAATTATGTATCCAGATAGTTTTTTTTTTTTCAGTTTTTGGCCAGGGCTGGGTTTGAACCCATCACCTCTGGCATATGGGGCTGGCACCCTACTGCTTTGAGCCATAGGCGCCACCCCAGATAGTTATTTAAAAGCCTTTTCTATCACAGAAAAATAGATGGCTTAAGAAAAATTAAAATAATAAAATACTTTTTTATTAATGCTACAGATATTCTACCTTGGAAATTTTACTTATGGGGATGAAGACAAATTCCTGTCGTGCTCTTGATGTCATAGTATAATGCAAGTCAGCTGCTTTTATTATACCACTCCCTAAAACGAGGTAATCTAATTCTGTTCCTATTTTGATCTAAGCACTTACTTTTTTTGAGACAGAGCCTCAAGCTGTAACCCTGGATAGAGTGCTGTGGCATCCCAGCTCAGAGCAACCTCTAATTCCTGGGCTCAAGCGAGTCTCTTGCCTCTGCCTCCCAAGTAGCTGGGACTACAGGTGTCCGCCAGAATGCCTGGCCATTTTTTGGTTGCAGCTATCATTGTTCGGCGGCCGGGCTGGATTCGAACTCACCAGCTCAGATGTACGTGGCTGGTGCCTTAGACTGTTGAGCCACAGGCGCTGAGCCTCTAAGCGCTTACTTAAATGGGGTGAATTGTCTCCTTTCTCCTGTTTAAGCAGTCATATTTAATTCCCAAGATTAAGATCAGTAGTAGTTGTGCACTCAACGTTCCTACTGAGACTAAGAGTTCAGAGTGGTTCAGAATGAAAAATAGATTTGATATTGGCTTGTGTACAATAATATAAATAAATGCTGATAAAAAAAATCTCACTTGCCTTGAATTATTCAAGGAAAAAATATAATGACTCGTATTTTTCTATGATAATGGATTTCCCTTCATATCCAGGTTCCTTTTATCTTTTTTTTGCAGTTTTTGGCCGGGGGCCGAGTTTAAACCTGCCACCTCCAGTACATGGGGTCGGCGCCCTACTCCTTTGAGCCACAGGCGCCGCCCTATCTTTTTTTTTCTTTAAGCAAGCCCCAGTTAAAACATCCAAGTTCCTTTTAAATGGTTCCCAAACCTACAATTATAGGCGTTTAATTACTTAGAAGTACTTGGTAGTTTAATAGGGCTGTCTTTACATGATGAGAGATTCTGGACTCTGGCAAGACTGATCGCTTTTATTTGGCTATTTAGTTCAAACAGAAGTCTTGGTTCTCTTTGTAGGCCGGCTAACAAGCAGATCAAACCCAATAAATACAGCTTGGTTTCACTCAGTTCACAAATTATATACGCACCTGAAAGGAGGTCTGTGGTAGGATTGTGGTTTGAAGACAGAATACATGAGTCACTATGACTCTTGGCAACTGTTCTAATTTGAGGCTGTAGTTCAGAACTGTTGAGAAGGGACACTTGCTTCTGTGGAGCTTTGCCTTTTAGAGTTATAGACTCTAAATTCTGTCCTGATTTAAGATGGTGCTGTAGTCCAAAGAAAGAGTCCTTTATCATATCGCAATTCTCTGGAAAGTACAAGCAGTCCTTTCCCCTGTTTAAAAAAAAAGAGAACGTCAGCAGCATTTAATCCATTATGATTATATGGACATTCTACTTTGTCAGAGACAGAAAGAAAATCAGTGGTTTACAGCAATGTAGTGTGGACTTTGAAAGAGTTGACTTATTTGCGTACAATTTTGCAAATCTGTTTTCATTTCCCAAATGTTAGAAATAATAGATACTCTACCCACTATTGTGGGTTTGTAGCTTAAGTGAGACAATAAAAGAAAGCGCTCAGCACAGAGCCTGACACAAAGCAACTGCTTCATAAAGAATTGCTTAAAACAGACCAGGCGCAATAGCTCATGCCTGTAATCCTAGCACTCTGGGAGGTGGAAGTGGGAGATCAAGAATTTGAGACCAGCCTCAGCAACAGCGAAGACTCTGTATCTACTAAAAATAGAAAAAATTAGCCTGCATGATGGTACACGCCTATAGTCCTAGCCACTTGGGAGGCTGAGGCAAGAGGATCACTTAAGTCCAAGAGTTTGAGGTTGCAGTGATCTATGATGATGAGGCCACTGCACTCTAGGTGGTGTAACAGAGAGAAAAAAAAATGCTTAGAACAAAAATCTGTTTCTCTTTTTCCATTCACAAAATAATTCCCTTTCTGTCTTTCCTCTCATGAACATCCATCAAGGCATCTGCATGTCATTTAGTCATATTTACATAATGTACACTGGTCTCTGACTAGACTTTGAGTGGTCCTCAAAAAAACCCCCAAAACAAACAAAAAAACCCTATGTCTCATTAATTTCTATGCCCAGCACCTGGTATCAATCCATAACCACAGGAGATGCCTCACAGTTACCTGCTGAATGAGCAACTGCACCTCTCACTGTCTTTTATTCAATCACAAATGGAAGACAGAAATCATGAGTAAAGTGGGAGTCAGATGACAGATGGACTTGTACAGATGTGGTAATTACCTTAGAGTGGTTGACCTACTACTGTTGGGTGTTAATTCTTCTCCATCAGTTTGGATGGTAGGCATTCTGTGAGTTCTTGATGAAACCAGAAACTGGGTATCGCTGGGTTCAGTATTATCTCTCAATCCTCGCTCAGACAAAAGCACATTTTCTGTCACGTCAATGGTAGGAAGAGGACTGTAGCTGTCATAAGTTTCTGACAGAGGCTCCAGGGCGAGTGAGACCTAAAAGAGACAGTAATATATCAAAAATTTTCCTTAGCATTAACTAATTTTAAGACTGCCCTACTTAATATAAATTAGCACCTCCCCATTCTTTATAGGATTATGTCTAAATTCCTGCCTATCTCAGAAGCTTCATCCCTCACTGTGTTTCCCTCTTTCATCCCTCTATTCCAGACAGACCCATTACATAGGGTCCTCTAAATGTACCTTATATCTCGCTGCTTTATGCCTTTGTACATAGTTTCCTCTGGTATTACTTCTTTATACCCAGATCGAGATGCCATGTCCCCTGTCTTCTTAAGGTTTCTATTTACTCTGTATCCATTCATCAGTTTAACCACCATTTAATGAATAGGCAAGGAACTATACTAAGTTGTGCTAAGTTCCTAATACAGAGAAAGTTCTGTTATGATATAACCCTGTCAGGAAAGTATATTGTCCTAATTTGAAGATTTTTTTTTTTTAAAGCAAAGGCTTCGGGCGGTGCCTGTGGCTCAAGGAGTAGGGTGCCGGCCCCTTATACCTGGGGTAGCGGCTTCAAACCTAGCCCCGGCCAAAATTGCAACAACAACAAAAAGCAAAAGCTTAGAGAAGCTATTTGTAACCATGAGTTTATTTCTCATCTTGAGTAATTATGACTTCTTTGAAAGCATTAACTATCTTTTTCATTTTTCTTTTCTTTTTTTTTGTAGAGAGAGACTCTCATTTTTGTCGCCCTCGGTAGAGTGCCGTGGTGTCACAGCTCACAGCAACCTCCAATTCCTGGGCTTTGGTGATTCTCTTGCCTTTGCCTCTCGAGTAGTTGGGAATACAGGTGCCCACCACAATGCCTGGCTATTTTTTGTTGCAGTTTGGCAGGGGCTGGGTTTGAACCGGCCACCCTGGGTATATGGGGCTGGCACCCTACCCACTGAGCTATTGGTGCCACCGTTCTTCATTTTTCTGTGGATGAATTAGCATCCACTTGTACGCACAATACACAAGACTAATATGACTAATAATGCCTGATAGTCAGATAAATAAAACAATGACATAGCACCGTCTACATTCTTACTGTTAGTTGCTTGGGAAAAATAAGGCTCTGGTTCTTTGCTGGAGATGAGGCAGAGAAAGGAGGAAGGGCAACAAAGATGAAAAAGTAATCACGTTAAGTTTCTTATCCTTTTATTCTGCTGAGTTCAAGTTCTCCATAAAAAAGGCTCTATAGGGTGGTGCCTGTGGCTCATCGAGTAAGGTGCTGGCCCCATATACCGAAAGTGGGAGGCTCAAACCCAGCCTCCGCTGAAGTGCAAAACAGAAAAACAGCCGGGCGTTGTGGTGGGTGCCTGTAGTCCTTCCTAGCTACTCGGGAGGCTGAGGCAAGAGAATCACCTAAGTCCAGGAGTTGGAGGTTGCTGTGAGCTGTGTGACGTCACAGCACTCTACGGAAGGTAATAAAGTGAGACTCTGTCTCTGCAAAAAAAAAAAAAAAAAAAAAAAAAGAGGCTCTATAGGCCAGCCACGCCTATAATCCTAGCACTCTGGGAGGCCGAGGTGGGTGGATTGCCTAAGCTCACAAGTTTGAGACCAGCCTGAGCAAGAGTGAGACCTGGTGTCTAAAAATAGCTGGGCATTGTGGTGGGTGCCGGTAGTCCCAGCTACTGGGGAGGCTGAGGCAAGAGAATTGCTTAAGCCCAAGGGTTTGAGGTTGTTGTGAGCTGTTGACACTGTGACCCATAGAACTCTACCAAGGGCGACAACATGAGACTCTGTCTCAAAAACAACAACAAAAAAGGCTCTATGGTCTTTCTGAAAAGCCCAATGGAGAAAGCCTAATAGAGGAATAAAAATAAAATGCAACCTAAAGTGAAACCTTAAAGAAGAAAATAAAGAACACTCCAAAAGAAAAAAGCAGTATTCAAAGTTCAGTTTCAATGACAGAGACCTTAAAGAAGAAAATGAAGAACACTCCAAAAGAAAAAAGCAGTATTTAAAGTTCAGTTTCAATGACAGAGAAACCAGGAGGAATAGTTTAGGCAGCCGAAGACAGTCAAATAATCATAAACAGCCCACCACAAAAATGAAAAGCTGTGGTTAGATGTTTTAAGATGTCTTTGGAAAGGTCAATGGAATATTTTGGGCAGAGAAACTGCCAAGGTATGAACTCAATAAAACATGCCTGGGTCTCAATGAGAACTCTGTTCATGAATCAGGTAATATACAGTCCTTCAAATCTATTTAGCATCAAAAATTTTCTACAAAGACAAATGACAAAAATGCAGTGGGATGAATAGTCTCTGCAGTGATCACTGTAATAGTATCACATAAAATCCTGGTTGCCCAGATATAAATGTCAGAAAATATTCCCTTACTATTCATCATTTGCCGAAGAATGCCATTGCATTTTAGAAACAAAGGAGGCACTGGGAATTAAGGCTGTGTCCCTGGCTTTAAAATGACCCCCTGATTGGCCCCACTGAGTTTTGCTTTAGCCCTAAGCAGAAACCAGTAACAAAACAACTCATAGGCTTATACTGGCACTGGCCTTTGCAGAAAGGGTCAGGGAAAACCCAGGACTTGCCACACCCATCTTACAATCAAAACATGGGGCTGGCTTAACGCTTCTGTTCAGTTAAATAAATATCTAATACTTTTTTATCTTAAAAGTAATTTTAACGAAAAATAGTGAGTTCTAAGATAAATATGTATACTAGGTATTAATGGAACACTAAGGAGGGGTCTGAGGTTGGAGAAGAGGTGGGGAAGGAGTAGCAAGGATGCCATGAACCAGTGTTTTTCAACCTTTTTTCTTTCACAGCACACTTGAATGTATAGTTAAACTTCCATGGTACACTTAAATTATGTTGATCAAAAAAAGTGTAAAAAACAAGTATATAATTACTGTGCTTTGAACTTCTTTCAAAAATAATTTAATTAGTAATCTTTGAAAATTTGTGCAGCACATCTAAGATCCTCTCATGGCACACCAGTTGAAAATCACTGCTCTAAAGTATCAACAAAGGCTCAGCACCTGTGGCTCAGCGGGCTGAGGCGCCAGCCGCGTACACCTGAGCTGGCGGGTTTGAATCCAGCCCGGGCCTGCCGAACAACAATCACGGCTGCAACCAAAAAAATGGCCGGGTGTTGTGGCGGGTGCCTGTAGTCCCAGCTACTTGGGAGGCGGAGGCGGGAGACTCACTTGAGCCCAGGAATTGGAGGTTGCTGTGAGCTGTGATGCCACAACACTCTACCTAGGGTGACAGCTTGAGGCTCTGTCTCAAAAAAAAAAAGGTATCAACAAAAATGCTAGCAGATTTTTTTTCTGGGAATTAACAAGGTGATTTTAACATTTCCATGGAAATGTAAAAAACTTAAAATAGCAAGAGAATTTTGAAAAGAATAAAATTAGCTCAGACTAATTTCAAGATTTCAATTAAAGCTTCAGTAATACAGTGATACTATCCTAAAGATAGAAATAAGATCAATGAAATAGAAGAGTCTAGACATATACTCACACACATCTAATCAGCTGATGTGGTATAAATATTCCAAGAAAATGGGAGAGAGAACTGGTAAGAGAACACAATAGATACCATCATAGGAAAAAACAAATCCTGACCTTATCTCATACTTCAGGTATATATAAAAATAAACAAGACACGAATTATATCTAAATATAAAAGTTGAAATTATAAAAATCATGGAGAAAAACATTGGAGAAAATCTTAGCAATCTTGGATTAGGAAAAGATTTCTGAGGTAGGACACAAGAAACATAAATTATAAAAGGTGAAAATGAATAAACTTGATTTCATTAAAAGAAAAACTTCTGTTCATCCAAAGATACCACTAAGAAAATAAAAAAAGGGCTAGCCCAATGACTCATACCAGTAATCCTAACACTCTGAGAGGCAGAGGTGAGAGGATCACTTGAGCTCAGGAGTTGGAGACCAGCCTGAGCAAAAGTAAGACCCCTACTCTATCAGAAATAGAAAAAAAATTAGCTGGGCATGGTAGTGTGTGTAATCATATAAAAATGAGTAGGTTTGGCTGTGTTCCAATAAAATTACATAAGGGGCTAACAGGTATTTACCACTGTTATTTTTATACCTTATACGTATATTTTGCATATGTATTTAACAAAAGGAAAAGTTTTAAATAAATAAAGTGTGTAGTGCCTAACATATGGTAGGTGGGTATATTATAAATGTTGATTTTAAAAAAGTTATCAGGGCTCGGCGCCTGTGGCTCAACGGGCTAAGGCGCCAGCCACGTACACCTGAGCTAGCGAGTTCGAATCCAGCCCGGGCCCGCCAAACAATGATGACGGCTGCAACCAAAAAATGGCCAGGCGTTGTGGTGGGTGCCTGTAATCCCAGCTACTTGGGAGGCGGAGGCAGAAGACTCGCTTGAGCCCAGGAACTGGAGGTTGCTGTGAGCTGTGATGCCACAGCACTCTATCCAAGGTGACAGCTTGAGGCTCTGTCTCAAAAAAAAAAAAAAAAAAAGTTATTAGCATGAATGCTATTTTTCCCTGTTCCATCTACAAATGTTTCTCTTTTCCTTCCTAGTTATATGTAATTCCTCCTTTCCAACTATATCAGTGGTGCTCATGGTAAGAATTCATTCTCATTTAGTTCTCTTCAGGAAACTAGCTGCTCAATTATTCTTTCATTTTCAGTCTCCTTCTTCACTTGCTTCTCCCTTTGCTATACAAAAAATTCTAGTACTTGGCCAAGGGAGATGGCTCAAGCCTGTAATTCGAGCACCATGGAGGCTGAAGCAGGTGGATTACCTGAGCTCACAAGTTTGAGACCAGCCTGAGCCAGAGCGAGACCTCATCCCCAGAACTAGCCAGGTGAGGTGGTGAATGCCTGTAGTCCTGGCTACTTGGAAGGCTTAAGCCCAAGAGTTTGAGGTTGCTGTGAGCTGTGATGCCACAGCACTCTACTAAGGGCAACATAGTGAGAATCTGTCTCTAAAAAAAGAAAAAATCAGTCTCCTATGATCTAGAAAAGAGTCAGAAAACTTATCCTGTAGAGTGCCAGATCATAAATATTTTAGGCACTGTTGCAAATTCTTCTTCTTGTTCTTAATGACCCTTTAAGAAATACAAAAACTATTTTTAGCTTAAAGGTCAGATTTGTTTCACAAGGCAAAGTCAGCAAACCAACCCCTGTTCTAAAACAGCATGAACAAATTTCTTAGTTCTGTTACACACTGTTTCCTCTCAAATTTAAGTATATTTACTGTGTCAATGTTACATGTCTCCTACCATGTCATTTCCCTGTTTTTTTTTTATCTCATACAATCCTTGCAACAATGCTTTAGTATTATTTTACAAAACAGAATATTGAGGCTCAGCAACTATAAACAGTAAACAGTAGAATTGTTTTTATAAGTAATTCCTCTAAGTCCAAGTCTACTGTACTTTCCATACAATACCTTTTCCTCTCTTCACTGTCATTTTTATGGAAAACAAATCTCTAATTGTTGCTTCTACTTCTTTACTGCAATTGTTACTTATTTCCATACTCCTTAATTGTTCAAAATTTCATAGAAGTCTCCACTGCTCTATTAAAAACAATTCTCCAGGCTTGGTGCCTATGGCTCAATGGGCTAAGGCGCCAGCCATGTACACCTGAGCTGGCAGGTTCAAATTCAGCCCAGAGGTTCAAACCCAGCCCTGGCCAAACTGCAACAACAACAAAAAATAGCCAGGCATTTGGGGCAGTGCCTATGGCTCAGTGGGTAGGGTGCCAGCCCCATATATCAAGGGTGGCAGGTTCAAATTCAGCCCGGGCCCGCCAAACAACAATGACGGCTGCAACAAAAAAAAATAATAATAATAATAAAATATTTGGCCGGGTGTTGTGGCGGGCGCTTATAGTCCCAGCTACTTGGGAGGCGGAGGCAGGAGACTCGCTTGAGCCCAGGAATTGGAGATTGCTGGGAGCTGTGATGCCATAGCACTCTATACAGGGTGAAGCTCTGTCTCAAAAAAAAAAAAAAATACAAATATTATTATGTCAATTGTTTTTTTTGAGACAGAGTCTCACTGTGTTGCCCTCAGTAGAGTACCATGACGTCACAACTCACAGCAACCTCAAACTGTTACGCTTAAACGATTCTCTTGCTTCAGCCTCCTGATTAGCTGGAACTACAGACACCTGCCACAATGCCCAGCTATTTTTTGGTTGCAGTAGTCATTGTTATTTAGCAGGCCCGGGAGGGGCTTGAACTTGACAGCCTCAGTGTATGTGGCCAGCACTCTACTCACTGAGCTACGGGCACCAAGCCTATTAAAAATACTTTTAATTAATTTAGTATAACCGAGTGTACAATGTTTATAAAATCTATAGTAGCATACAGTAATGTCCGAGGCTTTCATATTCACTCACCATTCATTCATTGACTAACACAGAGCCACTTTTAGTCCTGCAAGCTCCATTCATGGTAAGTGCCCTCTATAGCAATTTTTATCTTTTATACCAGTATTTTTACCATACCATTTCTAAGTTTAGATACACAAATACCATTGTGTTGTAAATGCCTACAGTAACCAGTATGGTAATATGCTAAACAGATATGTAGCCTAGAAAAAACAATATACTGTATAGGACTAGATATATAGTAAGCTACCCCATTTAAGTTCCTGTAAGTACACTCTGTTCGCAGAATTATGAAATTGCCTAATGACACATTTCTCAGGATATATCTCCATTACTAAGTAATGTATACGTGGCTTGACACCTGTAGCTCAGCGACTAGAGTGCCAGCCACATACACTGGAGGTGGTAGGTTGGAACCAAGCCCAGGCCTGCCAAACAACAAAGACAACTACAGCCAAAAAATAGCTGGGCATTGTGGTGGACACCTGTAATCCCATCTACTTGGGAGGGTGAGGCAAGAGAATAGCTTAAGCCCAAGAGTTTGAGGTTGCTGTGAGCTGTGATGTCACAGCACTCTACTAAGGGCAACATAGTGACACTCTGTCTCAAAAAAAAAGTAATGCATAACTGTATATTCAAAGGAAATGAATTCAGTATGTCAATGAGATATCCGTACTGTTTATCATAGCACTATTCATAACAGCCAAGATATGGAATCAGCCTAAGCATCTATCAATGAATGAAGAGGTTAAAAAAGGCATATATACACAATGGAATGCTATTCACCATAAAAAATGAATGAAATCCTGATATTTGCGACTACATAGATGGATGCCTAGGGACTTTATGTTAAGTGAATGAAAACAGGCACAGAAGGACAAATACCACATGATCTATCTCATAAGTGGAATCTAAAGAAATAGAGAGTAGATTAGTGGTTAACAGAAGTTGGAGAAGGTAGTGAGTAAGAGGGGGAGAGGCTGGCCATGGTACTACGTTATAGTTAGATAGGTGGAATAAGACCTGGTATTCTATTGCATGATAGGGTAAATATAGTTAAAACAATAAATTATGTATTTCAAAATTGCCAGAAGAGGATTTTGAATGTTTTCACTATAAAGAAATGACAAATGTTTAAGATAATATCTATGCAAATTGCCTTGATTTGATTATTATACAAGGTACAGGATATCCTACAGGTCACCGTACGTACATATATACTTAGGGAAAGTGGGAAACTGTAGCTAAAAATACCTTTATTTACAAAATATTCATTATAAAATTTTACAAAACATTCACAAAATATTTATCTACATGTACATACATAAATGCAAAAAATATAAACTATAATATAATGAGTTTACTAATTTTTCCTACTTTTCTTTTCCTTTGGGATACCCTGTATTAACATACATGTATTGAAACATTACACTGTGCTCTAAAAATATGTGCAATTATTATGTGACAATTAAAAATAAAACCAAAAGAGTAAGCTTAATCAATGAATACATCAAAGACATCACTTACAAGAGCCAAACAATTACTGCTCAGCATTATATTAGGAGCTGTGGAAAAAACAAAGAAAGCAGAATACAAAAGGCTAAGGAACTAAAGGGAAGAGGAATTAAAGGCAGCCTATTAATAAACAATCTTGGAGACTATGTAGGATTTTAACTGAAAATGACTATGCAGTTTATGCTTTTATGAGTTTAATAAAGAGGGTAGAAAGAATGACTACAGTAGGAAGTGTGAAGCACTCTTGGAACTTGAGATGGGCTGCAAAGCACTAAGTGGATCTGGGTAAGTGGGAAACAAAGGTAGGTCTCCGTGTAAAAATATGAGCAAAGGCATGAGCTAAGAATCAGCATGATGTATGGGAGTCATGTTATCTATTCATTCTACAAACAGATTCAATTACTTCTACCTCAAAAGTCTTATTCTAAACAGTAAAGAATTAAAATATATATTTTTTTTACCTGGAGTTCTCCAAGTTTCTTAGATGTTGGCGAAACAATGGTAAAAAGTCCATTGATTTGATGGGTTGGAGAAAGCTGAGCTAGTCCACTGATCTGAGCTCTACCAATCGGAAGATGATCAAGTTTGGTGATTATTTCCAGCACCAGAACAGCCATATCTAATCAGAAACAATTATTATGTATTCAGATATTTTTAATTTACTTTTATTTTATTTAATTGGAAGTAGGCAGAGGGGTATACACTGAAAAATTTATTTATTTATTTATTTATTTTGAGACAGAGTCTCACTATGTCACCCTTGGTAGAGTGCCATGGCGTCACAGCTCACAGCAACCTCAAACTCTTGGGCTTAACCAATCTCTTGCCTCAGCCTCCCAAGTAGCTGGGACTACAAGCGCCTGCCACAACACCCGGCTATTTTTTGGTTGCAGTTGTCATTGTTGTTTTGGCTAGCCCAGGCCAGGTTTGAACCCACCACCCTAAGTGTATGTACCTGGCACCATAACCACTGTGCTATGGGCGCAGAGTCTGAAAAAAAAATTTTTTTTTTTTTTTGAGACAGAGCCTCAAGCTGTCACCTGGATAGAGTGCTGTGGCATCACAGTTCACAGCAACCTCCAATTCCTGGGCTCAAGAGAGTATCCTGCCTCTACCTCCCAAGTAGCTGGGACTACAGGTGCCCGCCACAACGCCCAGCCATTTTTTGGTTGCAGCCGTCATTGTTGTTTGGCGGGTCCAGGCAGGATTCACACCTGCTAGCTCAGGTGTACGTGGCTGGAGCCTTAGCCGCTTGAGCCACAGGCGCCTAGCCCTGAAAATTTTTTTTTAAAAATTATTTTAGTGGCTCAGTGCCATACTTCAGTGAGTAGAGTGCCGGCCACATACACAGAAGGCTGGCAGGTTCGAGCCCGGGCCGGGTCTGCTAAACCACAGTGACAACTGCAACCAAAAACTAGCTGGGCGTTGTGATGGGCGCCTGTAGTTCCAGCTCCTTGGGAGGCTGAGGCCCAAGGGAATACTTAAGCCCAAGAGTTAAGGGAATGCTTAAGCCCAAGAGTTTGAGGTTGCTGTGAGCTGTGATGCCATAGCACTCTACCTGTGAGACACTGTCTCTAAAAAAAAAAAAAAAAAAAAAAAAATTATTTTAAGCCATATATGGTGGATCACTATAATCCTAGTACTCTGTGAGGCCAAAGGTGGGAGGATGGCTTGAGCTCAGGAGTTCAAGACCAGCCTGAGCAAGAGTGAGACACTGTCTCTACTAAAAATGGAAAATATTAGCCAGGCATGGTTGTTCATTCCTATAGTCCCAGCTACTTGGGAGGCTAAGGCAGGAGGATCACCTGAACCCAGGAGTTTGAGGTTGCTGTGAGTATGGCCATGGCACTGTAGTCTGAGCAACACAAAGTGAGACTCTGTCCCAAAAAAAAAAAAAGTTACTTTAATTTCAATGAATCAATCACTTACCATAGCATTCTGGAAGCAAGGAGAGGGTGAATTCAAGATCAAAAGAACAACAGAGGTTTAGAGAGGAAAAATATCTTGCAGTGAGGAAAAAAATACATTGAATAAAAATACTTCGTATATCAATTATTTAAGAAAAACATCTTTAAAGGAGTATTGTTAAATGTGTTTGCCAAGAACTCAGGCTTTGGGTGGCACCTGTGGCTCAAAGAAGTGGGGCACCAGCCCCATATACCAGAGGTGGCGGGTTCAAACCCGGCCCTTGCCAAAAGACTGCAAAAAAAAAAAAAGAACTCAGGCTTTGAAACATAAAACCAACAAATCTCAGTATCTTTCATTCTTAACATTTCTACTTTTGAATCAGAAAAAAGGCTGCTTTTACACAGATACAAGGATTGGTTTGTGCCTCCCAGGAGTATCTAATTGCTTACTGCTGGGGTATATCTGGAGCACTGAGCTACTATAAGCATTTGGAACTAAGAGGAACGGAAATAAGCTCCTTAACCATATTCCTTAACTAGTCACTTAAACCTGATACTTTCATGGTTGGAGCAGGAGAAATTCACAGCAGGATAAATATAATGTATGCATTTAGAACCTAAGATTACTTTAGGACAGAATGATTTCTTAATATTTTCTTACCAAAGTTCATTTTTCCATTTGTTCAATGCTATAGTGAAAAGCATGTAGGACTTACAATTAGAAGACCTGTGATTATGTCCTGGTTCTAATATTCACAAACTATTTCTGTGTTTGTCACAACTGTCTAATAAAATAGGCATCAGAATATCTAAATCACTTTTGTAAGAGGAATTGGAATTACTACAAGAACACGCAACACAGTTTCCTCACAGATGCTGAATGGTTGTTACATAACTTTAGGCAAATTACTTAAACATATCATAGTTCCTATTACCTACTTGCCCGGGCTATCTGAAAATAACATGCTTTAACAGGTACAAAAGCACTTTGTAAACTAAAATGATGAACACATGGAGAATAAGGAAAATGGCTTAACCCTTATTAGCTATTTACGAACAGCCAGGCTCTTCCATGGGTCAACGATTCTCTCAACAACTCTACAATACAGGTATTTCTTGCTCTAATTGGGGATAAAACAGGTTCATGTAATATTCTTGAAGTTCACCTAGCTTTAAACTGACAGAACTAGGCTAAAACTCAGTTCTATGCGATTATAAAGTCCTCTATACCATGCTACTTCATTATTGACTGCTTTAGACAAAGGCTTAATTCCTAAAAGACTTCTTATCTTTAGGCTACACTTGCCGTGAAATTAATCTCCTGTCCAGCACTATTGCTACTCCAATTGTCTTTCATATTCCTACTAACCAAATCCTATCTGATTAAAAAGAGGCAAAAATCAAGTGGTGTGGCTCACTTGAATTATCATAATTTCCTCAGTTTCTACTCAAATCCTCCCATGCTCCAAACATTTTCATGGTCATTATTTTCTGCTAGGGAATAAAGGATAAGGGAAGAAAGAGGTAAGAAGAGACCATGAGGTCTATCTCAGAATCCTATGAGCCTTCTATTCCTGAGGCAGAATAATTAATAATAATTAATAACAGCAGAAATATTAATAATCTTAGAGTCAAGAGTCTTCTTGAATTTAGGGCTGGTATTAGGGTGACCTTGAGTTATTAACTTTTTTTTTTTTGAGACAGTGTCTCACTATATCACCCTCAGTAGAGTGCTATGAGGTCACAGCTCACAGCAACCTCCAACTCCTGGGCTTAAGCGATTCTCTTGCTTCAGCCTCATAAGTAGCTGGGACTACAGTAATCACCACAATGTCTGGGGTTTTTTTTGGTTACAGTTGTCATCGTTGTTTGGCAGGCCTGGGCTGGGTTTGAACCTGCCAGCTCCAGTGAATGTAGCTGCGCCCTAGCTGCTGAGCTATAGGCGCCAAGCCAGTTACTTTTAACTCTCTGAACCTCAAACTCCATTACCCAGAAAAAGAGGAGAATGCGATTCCCATTGTAGACATGTGCCGTGCAGTATGCATTCTAGTAGTTTCCAGACACTTCATCTTATTTCTCCTATTGTATTCTAACTTTCCATAAATAAAAGTTTTAAAGATTTAAAATGTAAAGATTTTCTCATAAATTTATGTAAAAAATTCTGTACTTAAACTTAACTGTGCACTTGCCTTAACTTCTGTTCAGAATAAGATGAAATGGATATAAAGAAATTAATAAAACATAACCTCCTTACCTACTTAACAGTTATTGTTATTAATTAACAATAAGATAATGAACGGGAAAGTTTTTCAAAACCTGTAAAATGCTATACAGGTTATTTCTCTATATGTTATTTTTATCTGAGGAATTCATAAAACCTCTCTTTTACTACATCTCTCTTTCCAACCTGGACCTATTCATGTTTCATGATAACTACTATGCATGAACATATTCATTAGTTTTTTTTGCAGTTTTTTTCTTTTAAAAAAAATGAAACATGCATACAAAAGAGTACACAAAAGAATAAAAGTAACATGAATGCCCACTGAACAATTTAATGGCCACACTTCTGTCAACTTTTCAGCTATAGGCAAGTCCCCAAGTTACAAATAATCTGACTTCGGTAAAACTCATACTGATAAAAGGAGGCTATTACTTATAGCACATAGCACACACTCTTGTGAATATTTGATCTCTTTTCTCTTTTTCTAAGAAACATGTCATGTTCTTAACCACAGCTCGGCTATCACTTACAAGGTTTACTTCATCAGTCTCCTAGTCAAATCCTAAGTTTTCCATGGCTTCTTTTCTAACTAGAATAATGAAATAATGAAATTTGATGTTTAACTCCCTCAATTTACTGATGGGAAATTAAGGCCTAGAAAGAGGAAATGGCTTGCTCAAAGTCAAGTAGCAAGAGTACAGAACAGAAATAGAATTCTGGTTTTCTAATAATTTATGATTACTTTACTCCTCATTAACTTTCCAGAATATTTATATGATACTTACTATATATACCAAGTAATCAGATATTTAATAACTTACTGTTTGGCATTGCTCACAACTGTTTTATGTACAACAGTTTCATTTTTTTCAACTAATCTTTAAGTTCTTTTTGGGCAGGGCCTACATCTCAAACCTCTGTACACAGTGCCTAAGTATTAATATTTTTGTAAGACTGTAAGACTTGTACCTACAATGTTTCAGATATTGGACCAATTATTTACAAACATTTCTTTCATTTAATTTTCACAATACTCTTGGAGGCAGGATACAATTATAAGAGGGACTTTATCTAACAAATACAATCAGTGCAACCTAATTCTTTGTACCGTCTATGAATCCCAAACAATAAAAAAAAAAACCTAACTGCTCCCCCAAATAATAATTTTCATAATAATTCCTGATGGGCAAATACAATTTTTTCCATTTAACTAATAGGAAACTGAGGTCCTACAAGCTTAAGGAAGCTCTCAGCATCATGTAACAATTCAGTTCTGAAGCCAGAGTTCAAACTCTATACTGTCCAGACTTCAACCCATTCGACCATTTTGCTTTTTCTGAAAACATCTAAAAGTTGAAAGCACAGCAAGGTGATCGCATTTTACAGATAAGGAAACAAGAGGTCAGAAATAGGAAAGGGCTTTTTCAAAATCCCACAGCTGGTAATACCAACAAATGTTCAGATACCAAGCCCAATGTGTTAGTACAGCACAGGATGTTCAAATAAATATCTGACCTGCTAATTATCATATTAATAGATATCTTTTCCCTTATGCAACTTGTAAACACACATTTGTTAAATTATGTAAAAATACTACCTAAAGATTTTAAGTTTTAGGTTTATAGTACCAAGAGTACTTAAGGGTACTCCTTTAACAGCACTTACTGCTTTCAACCTATTAATTATAACTGAACTTTTTTTTTTTTGAGACAGAGCCTCAAGCTGTCACCCTGGATAGAGTGCTGTGGCATCACAGCTCACAGCAACCTCCAATTCCTGGGCTCAAGCGAGACTCTTGCCTCTGCCTCCCAAGTAGCTAGGATTACAGGTGCCCACCACAACGCCCGGCCATTTTTTTTTGTTTGTTTGCAGCCGTCATTGTTATTTGGTGGACTCAGGCTGGATTCGAACCCGCCAGCTGAGGTGTACGTGGCTGGCGCCTTAGCCCATTGAGCCACAGGCACTGAGCCATAACTGAACATTTTTTTTTTGAAGTAAGAAGTCACTCTGATTAATTTTTTTGATTTGTAATTAAAATTTTTTTATTTGTAATACCCACAATGCCTAAAACAATGTCTAGTGTGGGGCTAAATGTTCAATATATATTTTTTGAATGACTGAACTACATTTGTTCTTTACATGGTGATGTTTCAAAAATTTTTTCTTAAGAGCATGTAAATTACTAAAGGACAATATTCTTAGCCCAGGTTGGTTATGGTAGCTCAAGCCTGTAATCTTAGTCCTCTGGGAAGCTGAACTAGGAGGATCCCTTGAGCTCAGGAGTTTAAGACCAGCCTGAGGAAAAGTGAGACCCCATCTCTACTAAAAATAGAAAAACTAGCCAGGTGTGGCGGCGGGTGCCTGTAGTCCCAGCTAGTTGGGAGGCTAGTTGGGAGGCTGAGGCAGGAGGACTGCTTAAATGGAGGATTTTGAGGTTGCTGTGAGCTGTGATGCCAGGTACTCTACTCAGGATGACAGAGTAAGACTCTATCTCAAAAACAAACAAAAAATTCTTAGCCCAATAATGTATACATGATAAATGCTCAATTTTTATTGACTAGAACTGGATTGATTTAATAAATAACCCCACCCTCCAAAAATTTGTTTATGTGAAACTTAAACTGAATGAAGAAATAATGCAGTACATTTAAAGTACTTTCTTTAAGGCCAGGCACAGTGGCTCATGCCTATAATCCCAGCACTCTGTGAGGCTGAGGAGTGCGAATTGCCTGACTAAGCTCATAAGTTCGAGACCAACCTGAGCCAGAGTGAGACCTTATCTCTAAAAACAGCTGGGCATTGTGGCAAGTGCCTATAGTCCCAGCTATTCAGGAGGCTGAGGCAAGAGTATCACTTGAGCCTGAGAGTTTGAGGTTGCTATTGGCTATCACGCCATGGCACTCTACCAGGGCAACAAAGTGAGATTGTACCGAAAAAACAAACAAACTTTCCTTATACAGAAATTAAGGCATTTTGGCTTCTGATTCCCTATATGGGGACCCTTTCCTTCTCTGAACATCTGTAATACTAATTCACCAAACCACTGATTTGGCATTTAGCATTTATTATCTTGTTCTATTAGTAAATTTTACACCTGTATCTACTTTTCCCAAGTATAATGTAAGCTCCAGAGTTGAGACTACAGTTATTACCTAAAGAAGCATGGTATAGTAAAAACAGCATACGTTTTGATGTTAGACAGAAGTGGGTTCAAATCCTAGTTCTGCCATTTATCAGCTATGTGACCTTAGAAAGTATTCATGTCATCTCTCTGAACCTAAGTTTCATTGTTTACAAAACAGAAAAGATCTATCTTACAAGATTATTGTAAGGATTAGAAGTATCACAGTATGTATCAACTGCCAGCATGTAGTTTGCATATGTATAAATAAAACCTCTTTTATACGGGTGGCACCTGTGGCTCAGTGAGGGGGGCGCTGGCCCCATATATCAAGGGTGGCGGGTTCAAACCCGGCCCCAGCCAAACTGCAACAAAAAGTGGCCAGGTGTTGTGGCGGGCACCAGTGGTCCCAGCTACTCCGGAGGCTAAGGCAGGAGAATCGCCTGGGCCCAGGAGTTGGAGGTTGTTGTGAGCTGTAACACCTCGGCACACTACTGAGGGGTACAAAGTGAGACTCTGTCTCTAAAAAAAAAACCCTCTTTTTGAGGGTTTGACAACTCAATAATTAACAATGCTCTTAGATACCTGGTACATAATAACACCTACTGCTGACAACATAACCACCCACTTCCTATTAGGTTTGCAGGTGAAATGATAAAACAAACACATACCTGTTAAATAAGAGGTAAATTGCTTTGGACCACAGCGAATAGCATAACGTGTAGTTGTTCTCACAGCTTTTGGTTCAGTCTGCAGGGCATCCCTGGGACAAAAGAGGGTGCCATCTGATGTTTCTCCCCACCATCTGACTCGGACGAGTACACAAGTTGGAGGCTTTGCAATCTTCCATATGACTTTATTAATTGTAAGTTTTAGAAAGCAGCGTAGCTGGCCTTCAACTAAAGGCGGCAGGCTTGTAGATGGAGAAATGTCACTCAAACCTGTGGAGGAATCCAAGAGCCAAAATTTAGAATAAATAAAGGCTCGGTACCCAAAGCTCAGTGAGTAGGGTGCCAGCCACACACACCGAAGTTGGCAAGTTTAAGGCCAGCTAAACAACAATGACAACTGCAACAACAGCAACAAAATAGCCGGGCATTGTGGTAGGCGCCTATAGTCCCAGCTACTTGGGAGGCTGAGGCCAGAGAATAGCTTAAGCCCAAAGAGTTTGAGGTTGCTGTGAGCTGTGATGCCATGGCACTCTACCAAGGATGACATAGTGAGACTCTATCTCAAAAAAAAAAGAATAAATATATAGAAAACATGGTTTGAATGAAAACCAACAAAACCCTTTAGTGTCTAGTTTAGTAAGAAGACTTATTCTACCTATTCTAATAGATGAGCAGTAATTACGGTGTCAGACCATAGAATAACCTAGTTGGTCATGTGTAAGCTACTTTGGTAACTAATTAGTACTTAGGGTTTCTCCTATATAGCCTAGTGGTAGGAAAAAAGAAAACAACAGTATATTTTTAAGGGTTGATTCAGGTTATTTTAAGTACAGAATATACCAATTTAGACAAGCTAATAGAGCTCCTAGCCCTTTGGGAGGCCAAGACGGGTGGATAGCTTAAGCTCACAAGTTCAAGACCAGCCTGAGCAAAATCGAGACCCCCATCTCTACTAAAATAGACAAACTAAGGCAAGAGGATTGCTTGAGTCCAAGAATTGGGGGTTGCTGTGAGCTATGACACCATGACACTCTACCCAGGGGAACAGCTTGAGACTCTTGTCTCAAAAAAAAATAATAGTAATATAAACTTTTCTTTAATTGAGATACTATTTGAAAAGTACATATATAATGATACAAGTAGATAGATTTTTTAAATCTCAGAAGTAGCTGAAATTTTTCTAAGTACTATTGTTTTAACTATTGCAATGGCCCATTTTAAGACATCTTATCTTCGCCTCTTATTTTTAAAACCATCACTAAACATAAAACATCAACAACTTCTTTCACTCAACTCACACACAATTTAGCCTTTATCACCAACTCAACATTTCAAGGAAGAGCATCTTATATTGTCTGTGTCTTTTCCTTCCTGCTAAGATCACAGAGTCAATGAAAAAAGAAACTGTCACCTTCAGATTCTACTACAATTTTCTAGCACAGTGCTGAGTTTGTAATGTTTATTGCCTTTAATATATGGTTCATTCCAGAAAGATGATAAAAATGTAAACAAGGCTCAGTTCCAATGGCTCAGCGGCTAGGATGCCAGTCACATACACCAGAGCTGGCAGGTTTGAACCCAGCCCGGGGCCTGCCAAACAATGATAATTACAACAAAAAAATAGCTGGGCATTGTGGTGGGCTCCTGTAGTCCCAGCTTCCTGGGAGGCTGAGGCAAGAGAATCGCTTAATCCCAACAGCTGGAGGTTGCTGTGACACCATGGCACTCTACCGAGGGTGACATAGTAAGATGCTGTCTCCAAAAAAAAAAAAGTAAACAAAGCAAATTAATTATTACTTTCTATACAATTTTCTGTAATGATTTAATGACCCTGATTGTCTTCCACTCACAGTACCTTTTCATCAAGACATTGGTGAGGAAATTTAAGAAACCATCCCTATAGTATATACACCTTTCTTTCCTCTACCTTTTCCTTTGGGAACTTGTCATGTCTCACATGACAAGAAAATATACTGGAATCTCTCAGATCAGGAACCTGATCTAATTCTAACAACTAATTCTTTGGACTTCTAAGGCAAACACCCTTTCTGCTCTCTATAGTTGAGAAAAGACCCTTCATAATCTTTATGGTTTCAACATAAAAATTATACACAGTTGACTACATGAGCATCACTGCATAGGCACAAGGTATAGCAATAAGTACATTCTTTACTATGTTACATTATTTCTACCTTGTCCCTATCAACCACATATGCTTGACTGGTTTGACACAGGGAGCACAAGTACTGAACTCCTTAGGTTTCACTTTCAGATCCTCCCATCATTCCTGGCAGGAAAAGTCACATCCTCAAAAATGCCTTAGTAATCTTTAAATAGCTTGGATAAGATTCAGTCTCAAATGGTAGCTTCAGTCCTCAACCCAATGGCCTAATGTACTACATTGTTCCCAATACCTCTTTCCTCACGAGAATGTCCATAATGTAAAAAGGCAATGTCCTTTTTTTTTTTTTTTTTCTTGGAGGTAGCCTTGCAAAGATTCAATTTCCAGTTTCCTGAACTTCCCTGGCTACCTAGGGTGACTGTTCTCATTGCAGCTAATACTCCCTACTCTTTGGGAGAGCTTGTTTCTCCTTGAGCAACTAACCTGATGAAGTCCTCTACACACCCTTTCATCATCTCAGGTCTTTCAGAAGATCCTCATGCCCCTTACCCTAACTCCAATACTATTACACCCCTGTCATTCCCCACTCTTTCCTCCCTCTATACTCCATAACTACCTTTCCCAACTACTGCTAATAGCTCTTCATGCTTCATTCATTCAACTAAAATTTTGCTCTGTGGTAATTCTTGGGGATTCGGTACAGGGTAAAATGTGATTCTTGCCCATCAGGATCATTAAGGTAATCCCTTCTCCAATTTAAGTTTCTTCATGCCCCCTGTGGACCTCGGACCTCTAAAACTACACACACACACACACACACACACACACACACACACGTTTAACGTTGTACTTAAAAATACTCCTGAGGCAGCGCGTGTGGTTCAGTGGGTAGGGCGCCGGCCCCATATACTGAGGGTAGCAGGTTCAAACCCAGCCCCAGTCAAACTGCAGCAAAGAAAATAGCCAGGCGTTGTGGCAGGCGCCTGTGGTCCCAGCTACTCAAGAGGCTGAGGCAAGAGAATTGGCTAAGCCCAGGAGCTGGAGGTTGCTGTGAGCTGTGATGCCACAGCACTCTACCAAGGGTGACATAATGAGACTCTGTCTCTACAAAAACAACAAACAAACTCCTATTATTTTTTGTTCTCCTCTACAGTTGTCCTAGTCCTAACCCACATCCCTCTGTGTTCCCTACTCCAACCCCTGTTTTCTTTCCATTTTTTGGAGGCCAAACGCCCTTCCTCTTTACCTCCCTGGTTATTTCTCTTTTCCGTCCCTTTTCTTTGTTTTTTTACTGGCCGGTTTCGGGTCTCCCTAAAATTCCTACATCCCGCTCCCCTTTCGCACCTACTACGTTTTCCTGATCGCTCAAGTTACCTCTCTTCTTGCGCCCTCGGCCGCCCCCAGACCCCTGGACTTTTCGTTGTTTCATGACGAGCCAGAACGGTTCTTCAAAAACTGGACTGCAGTCAAACAGCACCTGAGCCATATCCTCCCGCCATCCCTTCCCTCAGCGCCTGCGTTCCTCGGCAACCGGCGCCGCTGGGCAGCCTGGGAGGCAGGAAAAGCTGCTCTTCCTCTAACAGTCTCCGCGAAGCAATACGAAGGGAAGGCGCCAAGACGCTTTCCCGTCAATAAACTACAACACCCAAGATGCTTTGCTACACTACCTCTGCGGGGTTGAACGGGGGCACCTGCCGCTGCGCAAGTGCAAAGGGCTATGCCTTTTGAAGACTTCATTGCCCAAGGTGCATTGCCTTTAGGGGCACTCCTCTTTCCGGCGAGGGTCTCCGCTGGGAGTCAGCCGGGTTCGCGGACTCCGTTACCCGGCTTCCTTTGTGGCAGAGTTGTTGCGCACTTCCGGTGGAAGCGCAGAGGCGAGGGGGTGGAGTTGACGGAGCCGGTGGGCGGTAGGCGGTGCTGCCGGTAGCTGGGTGCAGTCCAAAGGCGATCGGACGTCTGTTAGGGAGCGTGCTGTGACCTGTTGGGCCGCGCTTAGCGTGGGAAGAAGCTTCGGCTACTATTTGGTTACGTGCGGCCTACCCTTGATGTCGGCCCTCGAAAAGAGCATGCACCTCGGTCGCCTGCCTTCTCGCCCTCCTCTTCCTGGCAGCGGGGGCAGTCAGAGCGGAGCCAAGATGCGAATGGGGTACGTGACCTGTACCCTCTCTCCCTGGAGGCCAGGCCCCTGCCGCTGGAGAATGGTTTCCCTGGGCGTTTGGAGCGACACGGGAAGGGGCTGTGATAGGAGAAAACGTTGACGGCGGCCTGGAGATGCTTAGATGTAGTAGAGGGCGGATTTGGGGATGAGGAGGCGCCAAGTCAATGGAAATTATAGGACAAATAACATTGTTAAAGGGAGAAGGGGGTGAGGCAAAGATTGGGGAACCTGAGAAACTAATATAAGGGGTGTGGGAGGCACCTCCGGGAGAGGGGATGTAGAGGTTTGGGGAGAGGCAGTAGAACGGTGACAAAGGTGTGTGTAGGGGGGATCTGCCAGGGAGGGTTGAGGAACGTGGGGGAATGACTGAAACAAAAGTTGGGAAGAATTGAGGGAATAATTTAAGAATAGATTTGGGAGAAATGAGGAGACTGTGAGAGCCAAGTATTAGAAAAGTTGAGTACAATAGCTGAGGCAAGGTTGATAGGAAAGAGAACTAGGGAGCAGAAGGTTCTAGAGAGAGTTCCTAGAGGTGAAAGAGACAGATTGAAGGAGTGAAGGGACAACTGAGAAAGCTTGGGGGATACCCAGAAGGAAAGGTGGAGAACAGAATCAGGAAGACTGTGAAGGGTAAGAGGAATGAGAAGCTGGGGGAATAAGGGAAAGAGTGAGGAGGGAGAGGGCTTAGGGGTTTAGAGAGTGAGCATGGGCAAATGGCTAGAGATAGGGTTTGGCATAAACAGGAAGGTTTGGTCACTTTACTTTGGCTGGGTAGATATGTGGGAGGAAAGCTGTGTACTAATAATGTAAGACTAAAAATTAGTGAAACTTTGGGAGTAGCCATTAAAATGTTTGGGGGGGGGGAAGCAGTTTACTGGAAAGGGAAGAGAGCTATGTTGAAGAGGTAGGCTTTGGAGTTTCAGGTCTTTGAATGGCTTGTGAAAGTTCTTAATTTGTGGAATGTATCTTTCTTTCTTTCTTTTTTTTTTTTTGAGACAGAGTCTCAAGCTGTCGCCCTAGGTAGAGTGCAGTGGTGTCATAGCTCACAGCAATCTCCAACTCTTGGGCTCAAGTGATCCTCTTGCCTCAGTTTTCTATTTTTAGTAGAGATGGTTTCTCCAGTTTGCTCAGGCTGGTCTCAAACCTATGAACTCAAGTAATCCACCCGCCTTGGCCTCCCAGAGTGCTAGGATTACAGGTGTGTGCCACCACGCCTGACCTGTGGTGTGTATCATACTCCTTTGCAAATACTGTAGGATTTAGTCTTTTTTCTCAGTCCTGTTTTATGAAGTTTCACCTCACCAGAATTTCAAAGCATCTTTTCTTTCTCCTGCTGTCTCTTGCTTTTTTCACTTCTTTCCTCTTCCTCTCCCTTATCTATCTCTTCCATTCCCTTATCTATGTCTTACTCTTAAGTTGGGACTGTCTCCTTACCAGTCTCTTGTGCGACTTACTTTTTCAACTAATTTTCATGATCTCTTGACTTCAATTTCACTAAATCTTATTTAGGTATGTTTGCATATTCAGAGTTTGTGGGGTTTTTTTTTTTTTTAAGTTTCCATAATTCCGTTTTTCAAGTTGGACTTTATAATTCCAAAGTA
Source organism: Arctocebus calabarensis (assembly GCA_963573935.1). NCBI lineage: Eukaryota > Metazoa > Chordata > Mammalia > Primates > Lorisidae > Arctocebus > Arctocebus calabarensis. The sequence continues at coordinate 10,997 of CAUYON010204724.1, read as the reverse complement.
TTGTTGGATAATGCAGTAATAGCAACTACATTTTTATTTTTACTTATTTAGTTTAGTTTAGTTTTTTCCTTTTTGTTCTTTTTTTTTTTTTAGAGACAGAGTCTCACTTTGTTGCCCTTGGTAGAGTGCCATGGGGTCACAGTTCACAGCAACCTCCAGCTCCTGGGCTAGGGTGATTCTCTTGCCTCAGCCTCCTGAGTTTCTGGGACTATAGGTGCCTGCCACAACCCCTGGCTATTTTTGTTGCAGTTGTCACTGCTGTTTTAACTGGCTGGGGCCGGATTCGAACCTGCCACCCTTGGTATATGGGGCCAGTGCCCTATCCACTGAGCCACAGGCGCCGCCCTGTACTTATTTAGTTTTTGGAGACAGAGTCTCACCTCACCAATAGAGTGCTATGGCATCAGCTAAGTTCACAGCAACTTCCAACTACTGGGTTTAAGTCATCCTCTTGCCTCAGCTTCCCAAGTAGCTGGGAAGACAGGCACCCACCACAACACCTCACTAATTTTTAGTAGAGACTAGCTCTTGCTGTTGCTCTTGCTCAGGCTGGTCTCAAACTCCTGAACTCAAGGGATCCTCTCTCTTTGATCTCCCAGAGTGCTAGGATTATAGGTGTGAGCCACTAAGGTAAGTACTATGAGGCAGGGTGCAGTGGCTCACGCCTGTAATCCTAGCACGTTGGGAGGCTGAGGCAGATGGTTCCCCTGAGTTCAGGAGTTTGAGACTAGCCTAAGCAAGAGCAAGACCCCCATCTCTATAGAAAAACTATTGCAGCTCAATTCATAATTGCCAAGTCATGGAAGCAACCTGAGTGCTCATCAACACATGAATGGATCAACAAACTGTAGTATATGTACCATGGAATATTATGCAGCGATTAATAAAGATGGAAACTTTACATTTTACAGTTACCTGGATAGAGTTGAAATACGTTCTTCTTAATAAAGTATCACAAGAATGGAAAGATGAATATCCAATATACTCCATACTAATTTGAAATCAATATATAAGTAATTACATGTTCCTAAGAACAATAAAGCACTATTATAGTCCAGTTCTGGGGCAGAGGGAAGCGGGAGGAGTAGGACATATGGCAGGAGGAGGCAGGGCATGAGGCAGGATCTCACCTAACGTGCACATTGTGAGGGTGTATAACATGCCCCCTGGGTGAGGACCTCTTCTACAAATGGAACTTACCCTCATTAATTTGAACAAAGTTTAAAAAAAGATAGGAAAACTAGCCAGCCATTATGATTGGTGTCTATAGTCCAAGCTACTCAGGAGGCGGAGGCAAGAGGATGGTTTAAACCCAAGAGTTTGAGGTTGCTGTGAGCTATAATACTACAGCACTCTACCCCAAGGAGAAAAGAGACTCTGTCTCAAAACAAACAAATAAACAAAAAATGACTAGCCTAAGCAACAGTAGTGAGATCCCATCTCTTCAAAATTATAAAAAAGCCTGTAGTCTACTACTCAGGAGGTTGAAGCTGGAGAATTGCTTGGTCCAGAAGTTTGAGGCTGCAATGAGCTGCATGATTGCAAGTTTTTTTTCTGTACATTGCCTACATAAAAAAGTAAAATGAAAAATGTAAGTACGATGTACCAGGCATTGTAGTAGTAGTAGTTATTTAATGTGTCCACAAACCTGCAAGGTAGATATTTCCCTGAATATAAAGGTAAATTCAGACTCAGAGATTAAAGGTCACTTTGGTAAGTACAACAAAAAAAATAGCTGAGCCTTGTGGCAGGTGCCTATAGTCCCAGCTACTTGGGAGGCTGAGGCAGAAGAATCGCGTGAGCCCAAGAGTTTGAGGTTGCTATGAGCTGTGATGCCATGACCCTCTACTGAGGGCAACATAGTAAGATTCTCTCTCAAAAAAAAAAAATTTTTTTTTAAGAATACCTCTCTGCTTTCCTTGGAGTGCTGAGAGAGTAAGATAATACATGAAAAGCACTTAACGGTTCCTGACACATAAGCTTTTAAGGTATATGATAACTAGTGGATTATTTTATATTGAGAACTGTGAGAAAGATTCATGCTTTATGAAGTGGAAGCTTTTCTTTTAATTTCTTATAATGTCAGCTTTTTTCTTAAGGAATATGTTTATTCATATTTGATTAGTCTTTCATCCATCTTCTTAAATTTATTATGGATATCAGGTCTCTTAGGCAGACTTTAGTGAGCTGTTTGCACAGATGGAGAAATAAAAGGCAAAGTGAAGTGATTTGCTCAAGATCACAGACGGAGTTACTAAAAGAATCAAATCGCAATATTTCAGTTTGGACTTTTTTTAATTAAATTTTTAAAAATTGTTATAATTCACATACCATGGAAGTCATCCTTTTAAAATGTACAAGTGGTATTTAGTCATTCACCAGATTATACAATTATCACCACTAATTCTAGAATATTTTTATCATCCTATAAAGAAACTCCTTACTCATTAGCAATCACTTTCTCGTCCACTTAGCATGTATGGCTTCTGGATTTTGACTCACTGAAAAGCTTTTCCTTTTTTGAGTTTATAAAGGAATCCATGTTTGTTTTTCCAGTACCTATATATCTTTTTGTCATCCATTTGAAGTTTATCTTGTATGCAAAGTAGTAAACACATAAATTTTTTTTTATTATTATTAAATCATAGCTGTGTACCATGTGCAATCATGGGGTACAATGTGCTGATTTTATATACAATTTGAAATATTTTCATCAAACTGGTTAACATAGCCTTCACAGCATTTTCTTAGTTATTGTGTTAAGACATTTATAGTCTACATTTAGTAAATTTCACATGTACCCTTGTAAGGAGCACATCAGTTTTTATCCATAGGCTAGTCAATATTGTAACATCATTAATTAAAAAGCCCTTTTCCTGCTATGTGAATTTCACTCCAATAAAGGAATAGTCCTTTTCCTTACTGATCAAAATGGCAGCATTACCATGTACTGTATTTCAAAATAGCTTTGGGTCTTTTTTTTTTTTTTTGAGACAGAGCCTCAAGCTGTCGCCCTAGGTCGAGTGTCGTGGCATTACAGCTCACAGCAACCTCCAATTCCTGGGCTCAAGCGAGTCTCCTGCCTCCGCCTCCCAAGTAGCTGGGACCACAAGCGCCCGCCGTACGCCCGGCTATTTTGTTTGAGTTGCAGCTGTCATTGTTGTTTGGCTGGATTCAAACCCGCCAGCTCAGGTGTACGTGGCTGGCGCCTTAGCCCACTGAGCCACAGGCGCCGAGCCAGCTTTGGGTCTTTTTATGGAATCTTTTTCCATTGGTCTTTTTATTCATGTGCCACTATTACACGTTTAATTACAGAAGCTTCATTTTTTTTTTTTTTGACGGGGCTGGGTTTGAACCTGCCACCTCCAGTATATGGGGCCAGCATCCTACTCCTTTGAGCCACAGGCACCACCCCACTATTATGTTTTAATAGATGGTAAAAGTAGCTTCTCCATCTATTTTTTGTTTTTTTTTTTGAGGGACAGTCTCACTTTGTCACCCTTGGTAGAAGTCAATGGTATCATAGCTCACAGGAACCTCAAACTGTTGGACTCAAGTGATCCTCTTGCCTCAGTCTCCCAAGTAAGCGCTAGGATTGCAGGCATGAGCCACCATGTCCAGCTATAAATTAATTTAGAATAAATACTTTTTATAATGAGTGTCCCTTGAGGAAATATAATACATATACCTCTTAATTTATATGGATTTCTTTTGAAGGAAAAATATTTCGGCCCCCAAGTATTGCCCTAAATTATATTTTTTGAGCACCTGGAACACTTGTTGTTACTTCTACTTGTCAATTTTTGTGTATTACTAGGTACTGCATTTTTTTCACTGTTATGTCATATTTATCTTTGGTAATGTTAAGAAAATTATTTGTGTTTCCCCAATAAAATATTATAACTTCTGCAGTACAAGGGCCTTTGTTTATATTTCCTTGTGCCTTCTGTAGTATCACAGTTAAATCAGTGTTTTCATAAAATGTAGTTAAATGGACATAGGGCACACAATGTTCATTTAAAATGAGCTTTTGAAGTTTTTCCTGGTCATTCTATCCTGCCCTGATCTTTCTGTTTCCTCATTTGTACCAGGAATCAACAAACTTTTTCTGTAAAGGATGAGATAGTATATTAGACTGTATGAGTTACATAGTCTCTGTTGCAGCTACTCAACTCTGTTGTTGTAGGGTGAAATCAGACAAACGAATGTGACCAACAATGCTTTATTTGTAGGCACTGAAGTTTGAATTTCAAATTTCATGTCATTTTCACGTTATTAAATAGTCGTTCCTCTACCTTTTAAAAATGTAATAATCATTATCAGCTCATGGGCCATTAAAAAATAGACAGTGGACTGGATTTACCCCTCGTCATAGTTTTTTCAACTCAGTAGCAATTTTATAGTTCTGTACTTGTATAGTCTTATAGTAGAAAGAAGGTAGATTTGAAAATCAGAGTAGGATTCTTTTCTTGGCTTCTTTACAACCTAACTGGTATAAGCTTGACTTTATTTTCTTAAAATGTGGATAATCTTAGCTTCATGGGTATATGTGTAGAATTATTTAAATTATAAAGCTATCAAATGGAAACTTATTTACTGTATTTCATTAGTTCTAAGATCCTTTTCTTTTTTATTTTTAAAATGATAGTGTCTTGATCCTGTTGGTCAGGTAACAATCCTAACTTGGTCTCATTGCTGGAACATGAGTAAACACCAAAACCAGGATAAAAATTTGCGAGATATGTAGGTGTTGATAACGTGAAAGAAAATCTTGGAGACAAAAGTAGAGCACTCTTTTAGCTGCTAAGAACTGAGTGGTAGTGAGGAGGCGTGGGTGTTCAATCAGATGAGTTAAGAAATATTCCTAAAAAGAGAGTCAGAAGTAAGTTAGCTCTACATAATTGCAAAGCCAGCATATGAACCGATGTTTAATTTTAAGAGATGCTCTATCACCAATGTTCTTGTCAGGCAGAAAGAACTATATGGGTCAGAATGATTCAGAAAAGAGTAGGACTCTAAATATAAAGAAATTGGTTAAGATTGCCTTAAATGTTCTGCTTTCATTTTCCTTTTTATATATACCCCTAAGTGATATATGATGAACATATGGAAGTATAAGAGTTCTTATATAAAAATAAAATGAATTCATTTTTATATAAAATGTAAAGTGGTCTAAGTGATAAAAAGTAGTGTGTCATACTTTTAATTGGTAGTTTTCTTTTTCATAGTGATCAATCTTACAATTGATGGTACTTTTGAATGTATAGTATTTCATCTATTCTAGGAACAAGATTGTGATCTGCATTTTTACTTTTCCCTAATTTAATTGTAAATTCCTTTTGTATTTTATTTACTTGTTCCAAAGAGGTTAGCACATAAGATCTCAGTAAATATTTGTTGGGAGAAAGAATGGCACTAAGATATAACAGAAAAATGACATTTTTCCAACAGTGTAGAATTTGGTAGGGAAATAAATGGGAGCAGGGAGCCATAGACTTGTTGAATATAGAAGTGAAAATTTAAAATTGTGATTATTGGCTTGGCACCCATAGCTCAGTGGTTAGAGCACTGGCCACATGCACTGGGCTGGTAGGTTCGAACCTGGTGGGCCTGCCAAACAGCAGTAATAACAACAACAACAACAAAATAGCCTGGGCCCAGCACCTGTAGCTCAAGTGGTTAGGGCTCCAGCCACATACACTGGAACTGGCAGGTTTGAATCCAGCCTGGGCCTGCCAAACAACAATGACAACTATAGGCAAAACATAGTCGGGCGTTCTGGCGGGCACCTGTAGTCCCAGCTACTTGGGAGGCTGAGGCAAAAGACACGCTTAAGCCCAAGAGATTGAGATTGCTGTGAACTGTGATGCCACGGCACTCTATCGAGGGTGACAAACTAAGACTCTTGTCTCAAAAAAAAAAAAAAAATTGTGGTTATTGACCATATGTAAAAATGAACTTGTGCCCTATTTATATTTCTCTGTGATTCCATATTTATATCCCTTTGTCTTTTTAAGAAAATATAGCTTAGGTTGGCTCCTGTGGCTCAGTGGGTAGGGCGCCAGCCCCATATACTGAGGGTGGCGAGTTCAAACCTGACCCAGCCAAATTGCGACAAAAAAATAGCTGGGTATTGTGGCGGGCGCCTATAGTCCCAGCTACTTGGGAGGCTGAGGCAAGAGAATCACCTAAGTCCAGGAGTTGGTGATTGCTGTGAGCTGTGTGATGCCACAGCACTCTACTGAGGGGGATAAAGTGAGACTCTGTCTCTACAAAAAAAAGAAAGAAAATATAGTTAGGCCAGACATGGTGGCTCACACCTGTAATTGTAACACTTTGGGAGGCTGAGACAGGAGGGTTACATGAGGCCAGGAGTTTGAGACCAGCCTGGGATAGCAAGATCCCATCTCTGTACAAAAATTTTAAAAATAAGCTGGGTGTCGTCCCAGCTACTTGGGAGTCTGAGGCAGGGGGATTGCTTGAGCCCAGGAGTTTAGTTTTGCAGTGAGCTACGGTGATAACCACTGCATTCTAGCTCAGGTAACAGAGTGAGAACCTGTCTTGAGGAAAAAAGAAAAGAAAATATGGCTTTGGTTGTTGTAAAGATTAAATTTTAGATAAAGCTTATAAAGTACCTAGTATGTATACATGCCTGGCTTGTTTCATTTAATCTTTATCGTGTGTTTAATTAAACCACTTTTAACTCAGATTTCCATGTTAATCATTTGAACTACAACATTATCATTAGCTATATTTTGTCAAAAAATGACATTTTAGCATATGGATGACGAGGCTTGGGAATGGAGAAGCCCAGAGAAACTATCAATATTTTGTAATACTGTTGATCAAAGGAAATGTGCTGCAGTAGTAGTCTCAACAACTTAATTGACAAATCTTTGGAATATCAACCCATTTTTAAGTTGGAGAATCTCTATATTAACATTTTTATTGATGATTGGGAAATTGTACTCTTTTATTGGTATTTAAATAGAGATTGTACTTGCCTGTCAGTGCTTAATAATTTGATTTTTGTTTTTGTTTCTTTTTTCAGTCTAGCCAAGTTAGGCAGAAAATACTTCGAATTTTTATAGTTTTTGCTTTAACACAATCTTCACTCCATATTTCATTTTTGTGAATCCTTCTCTGACCAGATTCCACTCCCATATGTGCCCCAAGCAAAAGACTGTCCCTTTGATGAATGCTCATGGCTTATTTCTGTTATAGCTGTAGTGAACAGTGACTCAGATAGCTCACAGACTAAGTTTTAGTCACTGGGAACGTCTGGCCTGCTTATTCCTCTAGTATCTGAGAAATATATCAGAGTCAATCATGCAGGGCATACTTAAATGTCTCTTTAATTGAACTGGAATTAAATTAGCTCCTTATATGAGCAGGTTGTGACTGGAAAGAAGCTCTGAAATAATTGGCGTAAAGATTATTTCCTGTTTGCCTCTGAAATGTATCTTCAGTTCTAGATCATTATGGTACTCAGGTGAGTCTGGGGAGAGAGTTATATGTCCTTTGGCTCTGAAATATACTTCATTAAAGGCTTCTATATGGGCTTTATTGGTTTTTAAACTCAGATCTTAAAACTACTTGCTTTTTCCTGTTGTGACAGATTAGTAGCTTTCAAAAATTCTGATCACTCACCACACACGTTGATTATAAGGATGAGTGACTACATTAGTCCTTGCAAAACATCAAAGAAATATCATTGCTTTCTTCCTTTCATTAATGGTGTCTCAGTGGCCTTGTTTTTGGTTGAGCTCAGAACATTTTAGAATAGTTGTCATTATATCCTTTTTTCTTTTAGTATTTGGAAAAAATAAGTTAGTAATTGTTGTTCTCATGTTGGGTGAAAGGTGGAAATGAAATTTAGAATTTTTTTTTAAGCAAAGTAGAATTCTTTATTATCAAAGGTATAAGATTATAGCCCTTCTTCCTGTGCTGCAGTAGTCTGTCTTTATCTATGCACTTCCAGCAAAGTGTATTTTTGTGTAATCTGACACAGCAGGTTGAAAGTAAAGTTCCTGTGGATTAAGTATTTTATCTGAAAATGGTTGTAAGTGAGGTAAGATTTTATTTATATGCTTGAAACCACATCGTAAGTATCCTGTTCAATGCAGGATAGTCTATGAAATGCTACCACTAGTTCCATTTTGGGACTTTGTAATGTCTGATTTAACATTCTCTCCTATGGTCAACACAGAAAAGTGATAGGAATGGGATCTGGGATTTTCAAGCACAATGGTAAATCAGTATTTAATAAATTAGAACTCCTTAAAATGATCTCCTATGTTCTCCAGATGGCATTGGGAACTCCTGAGAGTTGTCTCTGATTCTTCCTTCTCACTTTACCCTCCTTCTCCCTTCCATCATCATTATTAGAAACTTTGGCTTTCTTCCTAGTTTCCATGGTGCTCAAGCTTGCTTGCTACAAGGATCCTATACCAATCATTACAGTAGGAACTAGTCCCCTTCCACTTCTTCCTAGGGATTTCTGGGTGTTTATTGTCAGCTTTGATGATTTCTGATACTATTTTGAGAATAGTATTGAAAACTGGTAAGGAAATGACCCTGAGAGTCTGGTTCTAGCCTAGTTGGATAGTTACTTCATTGAGCCTTCATTGGCCTTAAATTTCTCATTTGCAAAAGAGGAGTGATAATAGCTACCCCAGAGGATTTTTATAGAAATTAAATCATGTGTTTTACCTTCATTTTTTCCATAGACCTCATTAAATTTTAGTTAAGAAATTTGGAAGAAGGGATAAAACCAAAAGACAAAGAAGAAAAGGGAAGATAAGCTGCCAATAAAATTTAGGAAAGTAGAAAGCAGGTTTTAAAATTAACTCAAGAGAAGAGAAAACAGAAAATTACTTGCAGAGAGAGAGGGAAAAGTACAAGCTGTTGATAATTACAACTCCCTAAAGACTCAAGAATTGTAGGTGCTAGATATATCTGAAAGGAGATAAGAGCTTTTTCTAAGAGTTTTGTAATCTAAAATGCAAATCTGTGGTCCATTTTGAGTTAATTTTCATGTATGAGATGAAGAATAGGTCCAATTTTGTTCTTTTGCATGTGGAGACCCAATTATCCCAGCACCACTTACTGGAAAGACTCTTCTTTCCCATTGAGTTATCTTGGCACCCATGTCAAAAATCTGTTGGCTATAAATGTATGGGTTTATTTTAAACTTCTCAGTTTTATACCATTGATTTATATATCTTTATGCCAGTGACATACTGTCTTTTGATTTATATAGCTTTGTAGTAAGTCTTGAAATCAGAAAGTGTAAGATTTCCAACTTCGTTCTTCTTTTAAAAATTGTTTTGACTATTTTAGGTCTTTTGAATTTCCATATGAATTTTAGGATCAGCTTGTTAATTTCTGCAAAGAAGCCAGATGTGATTTTGATGGATAATACTATGAATCTGGGGGATATTGCCATTTTAACAATATTAAACCTTCTAACTCATGAATACTAGTCATTTTTCCATTTCTTTATATGTTTAATTTCCTTAAAAATTTGTATAATTTTCAGTGTACAAGTCTTTCATTTCTTTCGTTAAATTTATTCCTGATTATTATCAATGCTATTGTAAATGGAACTATTCTCTTAGTTTTGTTTTTGGATTGTTCATTGCAAATATATAGAAATACACTTGATTTTTGTATACTGATCTTGTTTTCTATAACAATACGGAACTTGTTCTTATAGATTTTTAATGAATATCTTAGGATTTTGCCCTAGATATTTCAAAATGCACACTTAATGTAAAAGTCCAATATACATACTTAACATAAAAGTCCAATGTAAAAGTCAAAAGACTTTTGAAATAATAAAAGACCTTAGAAACCTATAGTGGGTGGAATAATAGCATCCTAAAGATGCTAAGGTTCTAATTCCTGGAACCTATGAATATGTTATTTTACATGGCGAGGGGAATTAAGGTTGCATATGGAAATAAGCTGCTAATCAGCTGACCTTAAAGACATTATCCTGAATTATTGGGGTAGGCCCAGTGTTGTACTAAGTGTCTTTAAAAAAGAAGGAGACAGAAGAGCAGGTTAGAGTCTGAGAGAGATTCGAAGAAGATACATTGCTTACTGCCTTTGAAAAGGGAGGAAGGCCCTGCAAGCCAAGGAATATAGGCATCCTCTAGAAGCTGGAAGTGGTATTTAGATCTCTCAATCTAGGCACTTAAAGGAATTCATTGCTAGTAGATTGGTTATTGCTTGTAGGCCTTTATAGTAGACATAGCTACAAATACTTAAGACAAAAGGAATCATGAGTTCATATTGATATTTCCATTTCACAATTAAGAACACAGGGTTATTTACTTTGATATTATAAAATTATTTCTTCCTTTACAATGGAAATCTTGGTTCCCAATGAACTACTTACTTACACAAATATAGACACGTATGTATATATTGTGCTACCAGTTAAAAAACCAACAATGTGACTAACTAAATACTGTTTAAAATTTCTTTTCAGTACCTTTTTTTCCCTTTAAAGTATATCCTACCAGGCTCGGTGCCTGTAGCACAGTGGTTATGGCTCTAGCCACATGCACCGAGGTTGGCAGGTTTGTTTGAGTCCGGCCTGGGCCTGTTAAACAACAATGACAACTACAACAAAAAAATAGTCAGGTATTGTGGCGGGTGCCTGTAGTCCCAGCTACTTGGGAGGCTGAGGCAGGAGAATCACTTATGCCCAGAGTTGGAGGTTGCTGTGAGCTGTGATGCCACGGCATTGTATCCAGGGCGACAAAGTGAGACTCTGTCTCAAAAGAAAAAAAAAAGTATATCCTATCAGAAATGTGCAGTCAAATAAAGTCACTTGGAACAGTTCTTTTTTTTTTTTTTTTTTTTGAGACAGAGCCTCAAGCTGTCACCCTGGATAGAGTGCTATGGCATCACAGCTCACAGCAACCTCCAATTCCTGGGCTCAAGCGAGTCTCCTGCCTCCGCCTCCCAAGTAGCTGGGACTACAG